>CAMPET010000004.1:438250-455959 GCA_946803715.1 Beroe ovata | reverse complement strand
CTCCACTCCCCCGAACCCCCCTCTATTCTCCCTGACTCCACTCCCCTAACCTCACCCGCTCCCTCACCTGCGCTGGCTCTGCTCCACTATTCACCACGCTCTCCTCATCATCCACTCTGCCCGCAGTGGTCTTGCTCCGTATTCTTGCCGACTCTGCACTACTATCATGCATAGCCCGTGCCCCCGTTGTAGCTGTTGTTGTGTGACTCCGATATCGATCCCCCGTCATTGGGCTACGATGTGCATCAGACGACGCGACTGTCCGTGGACTCCGGTGTCCAGATCTCCGTGTGATAAACTCGCGTGACGGGTCACGCCTCAGATTCTCGCGTGACAGGTCACGCGTTAGTATCGGTGGATCACGTGTCATGTCCCGTGTCAGGATCGGCTCCCGTGAGGAAGTTCGGGGAAGATCACGGGATGGATTTCGCGTGAGAAGAGCACTATTGGGGCGCGGCACCTCGCCACACTCGAGTTCTACATTGGAGCTGAGTGTAATCTCGGAGGATTCAGGTACTCCAAACTGTTTGGGAGCAATTGCTCGATGGGTGACTCGTCTCTGTTCTCCTGCGTCTCTGTCTGTGCTCCTGGATGAAACCAGTCGTTGAGCTTCCCTCATCGGCTGCAGTTGGTCCTTGTAGGTTCGGTCAAAGCGCGGAGTGTTTTCCTTAGATAAATCTTTCTCGAGACGATATGCTTTTTTCAGCTCCAATATCCGTGTATTCGATCCCTGCATAGTATAGTAGTTTACCTATGTAATTTCGATTCTCGATAGAATTTGAGTGACATATTATAAAAAAAGATGAGTTGATTGACAATTGATTTAACAATTAAAAGCAATGCTGTACCTCTTCATGGCGATAATCTGTCAGAGTTGAGAGGTAGCTCTTGAATATCTCCTTATTCCGATCTGAAGAGTATTTAGATGGGTAATATACAGTTTTGTGCCCATCGAGTACCGTAATAACTGTCATAATTGAGATTAAAAATACAGTTTCTCAAGGAACATTGATCTACAACTAAAGTCACCTTTATTGACTGGATCTTTGAGGAAAGGTTGGAAGTGTTTGACAATTTGCTGACTCGTCACAACACCTCCCTCAGCCTGTATGTACTCTTTCAATATGTCAAGTGAAACAGTACCCATCTTCAATCTACCATCTCCCTATAGCATATCTGTTACAGAAGCAATACTATACGATTTTCCTCTATAAATAAGAAAACCTTATTTTGTGTTACTCTTTTTAAAAACAATGTGTCACAAAGGCACATTTACTCCTTCAATGCATCAGCTTTAAACATACTGAATTATAAATGCTTTCTTTATCATATATTCAAGCCCAGCTTTGTATGTGATTACGTTTTGAGACAGCCCCCTTCATAATTATCAGTAGGGAGAACTAGAAAAGAGAGGAAAGTTAGTACTAATGTGAGATGAAGGCACATGAAGGCAATGTGAGAAGGTAATGTGAGATTACCCCAACATGATTAATTAAAATTTGAATATCACTCTCCTCAGTTTTGGTGAATCGACAAACTAAAGGTTCCAATTATAATAATTGCATTGAAATTCCAGGACTTGGCACGGCTTTTAATAAGCTGCACAAGTGGACCAATGCTTTATGTACACCACAGACACAGGCAATAGTAATAGCAGGTAATAGCAGCTCCAAACCTAGGTCATAGCTGCAGCATAGCTCCAACCTAGCTCATAGACCAATACCGGTATCAGATGCAGCCTCCTGTACCAGGAATAGCTGCTGATCCCAGCAATATAGACATACTGCAAGCCTCTTATGAAGACTGACAAGGAGCTCTATCTAAAGTGTTGGCTATATTTAAGTTCTTTTGAAAGAGAGTATTTGATTTCAAGTAATAATAAGTTGTGTAAATCAATCAAAGCAGCTGATTTGCTGATCTCAAGAACATATCAATGCTCAGTTAGTTATACTTAATTCAATTGTGTCAATGTGAGGTAAAGGTGGAAGGCTTGAAAAGCTGGGGTCAAATGATGTGTTCCCAGTGAACCCTGACTGAAACTGATAACCACGAAATAGGTTTGGAATTTTCAGTGTCAGACAGTCATTCTGGTGGGATGAACAAGGTTTGACCAACAAGGTGCTGAGTGCTGACTCAAAACTTGGTGAACAGGCTGGGAGGGGCTGATAGCTCCAAGGATCCTCCACTTGAAACTTGCCCTTGTATGGCATATTCAACGAGGAACCATAACTGTGTGCCTGTAATTCCAAGTGTCCTCACATGAATCATTTCAAGTTGAAGAGATTGTACATGATGGCAGGTTCAAAGCCATGTTTCTAACCTGAAACTCTTTATAAATGATCAACTAGTTCTGATGGATTTCTGTATAGACACCAGTTGTCAAATAAAAGGAGTTGTGAACTGTGAAAAAACCTATCACTTTGAATTTGGTTGAACCAACTGGCCATGGGCCTAGTCAGGCAAATAAGGTGAAGAGCCTTGCAGTATGGCATGTAAAACAAGGGGTCAAAACCCCTAGTTTCAATCCAGTCTAGCATGTTTCACAGTGATTGAATCCAGCCTTAAACCTCTTTGTCTCACTGTTTACAATGCTCCTTATCCATCAATGAATTTAAAAGACACTTGAATATCAAAGGTAATCAGATAAGATAAGATAAGATAACAACTATGGTATTAAACCATCACTATTCACACAGGCATTCAAAAAACGTTCAAGCAGTAAAAAACATCACCTACCTATAGTAATATCACTCTTTTGTTTTTCAAACATAAATTTTTACATAAAATTGTCAAAGAAATGGATCAAATTTGACATCACAATATAAATACCGTGTACTTGATCAGGGCGCGGCACGACGGAAAAAATTTTAAAATAAAATATTTAATTGAATTGAATTTGAATTGAATTGAATTGAATAATTTTGACATGAATCANTGGGCCTAGTCAGGCAAATAAGGTGAAGAGCCTTGCGGCATAGCATGTAAAACAAGGGGTCAAAACCCCTAGTCTCAATCCAGTCTAGCATGTTTCACAGTGATTGAATCTAGCCTTAAACCTCATTGTCTCACTGTTTACAATGCTCCTTATCCATCAATGAATATCAAAGACACTTGAATATAAAAGGTAATCAGATAAGATAAGATAAGATAACAACTATGGTATCAAACCAATAACCATCACTATTCACACAGGCATTCAAAAACCGTTCAAGCAGTAAAAAACATTACCTACAAGTATAGTAATATCACTTTTTCTTTTTCAAACATAAATTTTTACATTAAATTGTCGAAGAAATGGATCAAATTTGACATCACAATATAAATACCGCGTTGATCAGGGCGTGTGCACACGTTGCGCGCCCCTGTTCTACTCAGTGAACTGAAAAGTCGTAGAAAGGTCTCCAAACCACGGAGACGCGCAGCGCGCGCGGAGTATTTGGGGTCACGCAGCGCGGGAACATCAGGGCGCGGCATTTGGATGCCATTTGTCCGCTATTCCGCTGCATCTCGCGCGCGGCGCGCAAGCCTTCATCGCGTCGTGCGCAGGTCCGCGCGCCTTCATCGCGTCGTGCGCAGGTCCGCGCGCCTTCATCCTGCCTTTAGTGGACAAATAACATCCGGTATTGCATTGTTGCGTGACCCTAATACTCCGCGCGCGCTACGCCGCGCGCGCGTCTAGCGCGCCGTGGTAGGCACGAGGGCCGGGGGCGTGAGTCTAGTGGCGCGCGTGCAAGTGCACTGTGTACGTCACGTCGCGTGCCGTGGCGCCAAAATGTCAGAACACCAAATTATTAAACGATATATTGTTTGATTGATCTAATATTTTGATGAAATTTGTAAAATTCCATTTTACCCTTGCTCATGCTGGGCTGGCGGGAATGGAAATTGCGCGCACCGACGGTAGGGTAAAATCCTTCGCAATAATGAAATGCGAAGCGAAACAGTGTCTCTGCACTCTGCAGCATCAATCGCAAAACAAAATCATGCTTGTGATCGGTATAGATAATAGATATTGGACAAATATATTTCAGGATTTATTATCACAGTATTTCTGTTGTTAAATTCTAACAAAATTGTGCAAATAATCTTGAGCATAACTGCAAGATCATTTCATTGATAATATTCTACTATTCTGTTATCTGATATCTTATTTATTGACATTACAGTTTAATAATCAATATAGTTTGCACAAGGTATTCAATGATCAATCTTCAACTTGTAAGACTTTCTTTCAACTCTATATTCAACTCTAAATCACATGAAGCCTTACTTATATTCAGAGGGGGTATCATATAGGGGCTTTGATGTTGGTTGCCTTTCTTCTTCTTCTATTTGGTGAATCATATGGTTCCTGGGATTACTGTATCATTGGAGCTGGACCTGGAGGTCAAATTACCTGTTGATTTCAGATTCCCAGTCTTTGATTCTTCAATTTATCTAGGTGTATTTGATAAATTTCAGGGAAGAAAGAAGTTTCATCTGTGTAAATTCCAGGTTTGCAAGTTGCCTACTACTTGCAGAAGGCTGGGCTTGGCTATGTTGTCATAGAGAAGAATTCTAATCCAGGTGAATTGCTGTTATCATCAAAAATGAAGTATAAGTTTCACCAAGTTTAATAATAAATTGATCCACATATTGGACAAATGAAATGCATGTCAATTCCAGGTTCATTTTTTGAAGCTTACCCAAGAAGGCGAACACTTATATCAATCAACAAGAGGCATACAGGGGAGACAAACACCGAATTCAACATGAGACATGATTGGAATAGTTTGCTCAGTGATGATCCAGATATGGTGTTCACTCAATATTCCAAAGAAATGTTTCCTCCGGCTGATACACTGGTGAGTTTATTCCCAGATAAACTGCTACCTCAAGATAAACATCTACTTCATGTACCCTTTTTCAGCTTGAATATTTCCAAGACTTTGCAGAGAAATTCCATCTCAACATCCATTATGGAACTAATGTGGATAAAGTTCTTCAGCAACAATTCGAGAAGACTTTCATCCTTACAACTTCAACAGCAGACACTTATATCTGCAGATATGTGATAGCAAGGTGAGAAACTGGTCAATAATTCAAACCAACATTTGGATAATTTTTGAATAAAAGGCACAAATTATTTCTATCACCAGTACAGGGATATCAGTTATGTACCAGTTTGATAAGAATATAATTACTGGGGAAGATCTTATTGAGGTACTCATCTATGTTGCTGTTGTTTTCTTCTCGCCACCAGCAACCAGCTTTGCATGCCATTCATTTGTGTTGAATCATAATGCTGATGCTTTGTCGGCCTATATTCCCAGGTAAGGGCTATCCATACGTTTTTTTGCCACTTTCCAGACACCGAAGGAAACATAGGGATTTGTTATAGAACTTGTGATTCGGTTAGTAACTGGCATGGTTATCTGTTCACTGTTCATGATACAAGAACACCACTGCAGCTACAAATCTCATTTTGTATACATCATCCGGTTTGTGTACGCCTGCATGAATTACAGGACCTTATTAACGACTGTTATGGGAGGTTACTGACATGCAATGGGTAACAACAATACGCAGTGTTTCACAGAATCTAACAGTGAGACAGGGCGTTGTTCCATATTGAGGAATATGGATGTGGGTTCTGGACCCAGCACCAGCAGCAACTCTTGTAATTGTAAAGCCACCAGTTGTCACCAAATATTCTCTGTGTACGTTTTGTTTCGGAGTTCTTGTACATTTCCTCATTACATCGCTATATGATGGACCGATTCCCCATGATATAAGACAGTGTCGTATGGGTATGAAGAACAATGCAATTATTTGCTTGTTAACAATGATAGTTCGACAAATTTTGAACACTCGCCCTAGCTCCAATCATTGCATTAGGATCATCGACACAGAGCAATCATATTCAGGCATTGAAATATGTGACTGTGAGATGATTGATTGAATATTATTTGATCATGAGAGTTGATCTATTTCAAAGATCATTTCAAAGCCACATCTTATGAGATTCAGGGCTGTCACACGAGTCTGTACGTGTTGTTAGCCGGTTTTAACAATTACATCGCACACACAGGGCTACGACACGGTTTCTCACAACCCCGACGACTACGAGGGTCAGAAAGTTCTCATACTTGGGAAAGGTAACAGTAGTTGTGACAGTAGTTATGACAGTAGTTATGACAGTAGTTGTGACAGTAGTTATAAGCCCTTGATTGATGACTGTCAGGTATATTTGTGTTACAGCATGTATCGCAGGAAACTCAGCATTCGAAACAGCTGACATGATATACGGACACACTGACTTTGTCCATCTTGTATCGAGGCAAGTTTTGCCTCGTTGAATTGCCTTTCTTGGCCTCTTCAGCATTTGCCCCTTGATTCATAAATTAGTGATTTGAATAGAAAACCAGATTCTCATTTTCCAACATAGCTCTCTCGCTCGAACCCTCAACTACTGACACCTGGGACTTGACACCATGTTCACGTCCTCAGGGACCGTGTCAAACTCTCATGGAATACTCACTACGTGGGTGACGTTAGAGGTGTCAACAATCAGCTACTTGACACCTACCAGCTCAAATCCCTGGATGCTCTTTTGGGTGAGAAATCTCTTAAAACATCAACTTTTGCAAAATTGTAGTCATTTGTCACGATACACAAACATTAGGTAACACCCCGGGTTAAATCAATCTGGTCATGATTTCTCAAACGAGTCTCTTTATTGTTGCCTTCACTTAATTTAGTTGGGTGTAGGCACCTGGTACAGCAAAATAAGAAAAACCCTCCATATTAGGTGTTTTGGTCATGAAATGAAAATGAATTTTCGCTCATCTTCTTAATGTCCAATAGTCTATACCATCTCATTTTTACCATTCATTGTACCTATTTAAGGGTACTTAGCATGCATTTTCCTTCACACGGCTTAGAATAGACAAGTAGTTTGGGAGCATGGCAAGGTTTCATAAGCTTGATCCTGAGCAGTAGATTAGATTCATATCAATCTCATCATATCAATGATTTAACAATTAGAGTTTCACCAGTTATATAGAAGCTACCGCATTCATTTAGCGTATTCCCACCAACCCTACCACCTCACTACCACCTCACTACCACCTCACTACCACCTCACTACCACCTCACTACCACCAACCCTACCACCTCACTAAAATGCCCCCCTCTCTCCAAAACCAGCAGTTCTCTCACCCCCTCTCTCTGTAGAGCATGATTTCGACACTGTGAGAACCAGGTTGGAAAAGAAACACGGCAGACTGTACATGCATCTCAACTATGCTGAGGGTGATGCTGATGTCTTGGGACCGTATGATAGGATAATCAATTGTCTCGGCTTCAATGTGAGTGTCTCATGTGTCTCAATGAGTCTCATCGTGACTGTCTCAGTGTCTTTTAACAACAATACTGGTTTTCTAGACGTTTTGGCTTCAGTCTCCATCTGTAGTGAACATTTAATTGTTTATAACCTTTGAATCCTCGCATGAACACAATACTCTATCCAAGTCCGTAATATAAACACCGTTTCTATGGAGACAAGGGAATTTTAGTTGAATAAATCTGGGATAGATTGTGTATTCGCTATCAATGTGAAATGTGAGGGTTTGTAGATTGCTAGTATGTGTGATCAGTTCGACTAATAATAATACGCGAATTGTGGTGTGGTGGTTTTCAATTGAGAGCCTGCCGACAACTGCGCACATAAAAATTTAATTTCCACTGTCTAACAGGGTGCCCTGTCAATGTTTCGTGCTAATAAGGTACCTCTGATTCTTGAAACGACAACTGCGCACATTGCACTACAATCAAGTTAAATTCTATACCAAACGACAACTGCGCACATACTCATAGGTTATGGTTAGGGTCAGGGTAAGTGTAAGGGTTAACCGGTTAGTGTTAGGAAAGAAGTTGGCTGTTGGGTTCAGGGTTAGAGATACTCCCGCATGGATTTTGAGCTTAATTTGACCTGAATGTGTGCAATTGTTGTTTCTAATCAGGAGGTTTTGACTGATTGGGTTGACCTCTAAATTTCCCACGCTTCCCTGTCAATCGCTGACCTCCAATGTGCGCAGTTGTCGCTGAGAGATAAAAAACCATGATGATTAAAGGAAATTGCCAATTATTCAATAGTGCTTGAGCCCTGATCTGATTCAAATTAACTATTATACCTACCAGTTTGATTCTGCTCCATTTTCCAACATCACTGTGACAGAGGATAGCAAGAAGAGAAACAAGTACCCTGACATGGGTTGGGACTTCCAGTCAACGACCACGCCCAACTTATACTTCGGTAACTGTGTACAATGATTCACATAGTTTTGTGGCGATAAGGGGGTATAAGAAATTATCAATGAGGAATGAATGAGGAATGAATGAGGAATGAATCTCGAAATTGCATGTCGCCATCATTATCTCCGCCAGCTGGAACTATAACTCACGGCCTGGACAAGAGAATGTCATCTGGGGGTTTTATCCACGGGTTCCGATACACAGCCAGATCCCTAGCGTGGCTGCTCGCTGCTCGTAACCATGGAATCAGGTGGGATAATGGGGTAATAACTTTGCGGAGTGGGGGGTTATTAGCGTGATAATTATAACTTTGCGGAGTGTGGGGTTATTAGCGTGGTAATTATAGATGTTTCTCTGTGTTTAGGTGGCCGAGTGTGAGAGTTCCGCTGCATGGAATAGCGAGCAGTATAATGAAGAGAATGAACGAAATGAACGGGCCGTATCAGGTTTGTATATTGCCACTACTGAGTCCACTCATCTTCGACAAACGACACTCTATAAGACCCAACTCTTCCTTGACACAACTCTTCCTTGAAACCGCTTGTCCTTGACACCACTCTTCCTTGACATAACTTTTCCTTAACACCACTTTTCTTTAGCATCACCCTCCCTTGACACCACTCTTCCTTGACGTCACTTTTTGTTGACATCACCCTCCCTTGACACCACTCTAACTTAACTCCACTACAGATGTTCTACGTGTTGGTTGACGTGTATATCAGATACGGAGACCAGGTTGAAGCATTTTACAATGTGCCCCATGGTCTCCTTCACAACATGCACGGTTTGAAATGACTACCAATTACCCCTGTCTTATTTTACACCTGATATCCCTGATACTTCCACTGTTCAAATCACTTCATTTCAACGCGAGGAGTTTTGCCCTTTCTCTACCCACATAGTCTCTTTTTACATCCTCCCTCTCTCCCTCACTCCGTATTCCAATTCCCCAAACAGAATTATTGGGCAACGCCCCAGAGGACCGCACTCATTGGGATATGATTGTATTGAGACTTGAGTACGGTGCTGGCTTTTCAAAAGTGGACGGCGATCCTTTCAAAATGGACAGGACTGAGGTTTGTAGACTGTTATAGAGAGCTTTATCTGATAGAGTGTCCTGATTGTGATCAGTGATCGAGGGACGAAGATCGTTACTTGTCCATTGCAGTTCTAGCATGCGTAGCGGGGTGGTTATATGCGAAGAGTTACATGATATGTATCACGGTAGTCAATGTGGGAATATTCGATCATAACATCTTATTCTCACAAGAGCTTCTCTAGTCCAACAAGTTAAAAACCGCACAACTAGCTACTGAAACAGCACACTCTTGTACCACATAATATTTCCCACAGTTACACGGAATCATCTACCACGACTCGAGTTTATAGATCATGGAGATTGGAGTGAACTATAATTAGGGATCTGTTATTTCCTACGAAGTATCAATTGTTATGCCGGCACACACAAATGTTACTGTTGATGGGTAATATATGCCGGCTGTTTGTAGTGTGTATGATAATCATTGTGCCCACACACGCGTGAAATCGCTGTGAAAAGGTCGCTGTTACAACTCCTCGTGAGGGCGAGAGAGAGGGAGAGTCGGGGGCGCGCGCAGTTCCTAATTGCTGCATAATTGGTAAACTGTTACACTCTGGCATTTGGGTATTATAACTATAGATCTATATTTGATATATTGTCAAATATTGTACAATTGCTGTCACGAGGCATTGAAATTATAATTACTTGCAGCTAATAATGAGATCCCGGCTTCGTAGTGAAATTATTGCACAATATTATAATTGCGAGTGAGAATTATGATTTTTACGCCCTGGTGAATATCTCAATGTTATAAAGGCGAGTAAAGCTATTTCGACGCGCACCTATTACTTCCTGAGGTCCACTGTTTTCACAAATACAATGTTACCATGAAAAAACACTGTTACCATGACAGCACACCGTTGCCATGACAACAAACTGTTACCATGACAGCACACTGTTGCCATGACACCACACTGTTTCCATGACAACACACTGTTACTATGACAACACACTGTTACCATGACAACATACTGTTACCATGACAACACAATGTTACCATGACCCCATCTCCCATCCTATAGTTGGATCCGGTAAGAGCACACTCCTGCAACTTCATCCACCCTGTACTCTACTACTTCGACTCCCAGCCCGAGCCTGTCGGAATTCGGAGTAAGAAGATCAGGGGTGCAAAACATAGGATACACTTATCAGAGGATCTGTACACTGACTTTGCTACGCTCTCCAATCACGTGACCCCGTTATCTAACTTTATTAGTGAGTAGTTAGACCTCGTTAAGTCATTATCAATCAATTACCTAAGTCACTACTAGTTAACTTTGTAGACGATATAACGGAATGATAGTTGATCGATCTGAAAAATTTATTGTGATAATTGATGCAGAATCGAAGAAAAGTCCTTTTGATGGCGCCTCAAAGTTATCATTTGCGATTAGTTAACTTTATGAACCGCCAAACTTATAGTACTAACTTCAGCACTAATTACTAGTTAGCCTACAAATGGTGTATTGTTAAACTTGTAAGAGACCAATGACATGATGTACACTGATTTTACCACAAAACTGTACACGCAAACGTTGATCACGATAATTACATACTAATGATGTATGTTTCAGGTTCAGTGTGGGCTGGTGAAGATTTGACATATCGGAGTGCTAGCGAGTGCTTAATGAGCTATCTAACTACGAGCACAATTGCTGAGATGTGCAAGCTTCCACCTCCAGCAATAATCAATGGTATGGAATCTTGCCAAAATATGAATACAGTTATGTCCGATTCAAATAATCAATTGCTCAAATAGTAAATAGACTTTCCGAATTTCGAAGTATTGGTATTCCAATATTTTTTGTATTTTGTAGTATAACAATGCTTGTCTCACAATGTTCAGTGTTCACGATCATTGTTATAATATGTAGCGCGCGGTAAAATTTTGAATACAAATCAGCATCTACCGTGATATTAGCCGTCGTCGCGCGCGCGTAAGTTTGACGTCTAATTTTTAACCTGACCTATTCAAATGGAATCTCTTGCCCCAGATAACGATACGAGGATCCTACTGAAAGCTTGGCAATATCCCGAGATTAGACTTTTCTCCGAATTGATGTGAACATATTGTGTGCATGGTACAGTGGCGCACACGCAGCTGCATCATGCATAGCATAGTGCATGTGCATTGTGCAGCCGCAAGATATGATGTATCATGTATCATAGTAATTACTTCTACTTATATCTGTCCACTGTTGCATTGCCTGTTGAGTACAGTGTCCATGTCGATGCAGATGCTAGGCTTCTGGCTTATAAAAGTTACATGTATATTGACATTGCTCGCATGCTTGTAGGATTCGATTTCACCCTACCGGCCTACCCTATCTGGCGGGATCGGGGATTTTATCTCTGGCAAGGATTGAAAATCATGCGCACCGACGGTATAGGCCCTACGAAAACTGACCGCTCAAAATCGCGAATTTTGCGATTTTTCCTGTAAAAGTGACCTATATAAAACTATACATCATCTGAAAGCTCTAATTTAGCAGAAGAGATCGCAAGTATAACCGCTTAAATTGGAGCATCCTGTAAGAAGTTATGGCCGATTCTGTGAAATCACGCCGCGCACACCGAAAATCGTTTCCCGACACAGAATCTCTCCGCAGGAATCTCGTGAGCGCGCGATTCTATTGGTTGACAGGGCATGTCACGTGATGTACCGCGTGACTCAGTGAGTGTGGAGTATGTGTGTACACGAGCATATATGATTTTGTACATGACAGTCTTGTGAAGACTTGCCATCACTATCAGTACTGTTATTTTTCCATATTCAATTCTAGCTTGTGCCTATGGATCAGACATACCAGATGTTTACGGATNAAAATCCCGCCAGCAAGGGTAGGGTGAAATCCTACAACGGTAGGGTAAAATCCTACAAAACTCCTTCAAGCAAGGATGTCAGAATACAGAATTTACTTGAACATTTGTTGTAGGATTTCACCCTACCCTTGCTGGCGGGATTTTATCCCTGGCAAGGGGCGGATTGAAAATCGCGCGCACCGACGGTAGGGTAAAATCCTACAAGAACATTTGTAATAGATTTGAAATTGGATGAATAATTTCATATAATATGTCATACTGTGAGATTTACATCATTGATGAGTGCCCTTTTTCATTCTTGTTCCTATAGTTTGTTTGATGCATTATCCTGGCCTCAACTAAGTGTGCAAGTACCTAGTTGGGGCCGGAATTTATCTTGTTGATTGATGGATATAAGAGCTTGCTTCTCGAAAAATCTGTCAGTTAAAACCTTCATTAGGTTTTATGAATGATGTATTATTTTTAGATAATGCAAATATTCTGCATGGACTGCATGGTACAGATTTTATTTCTCATTTAACTAAGTCAATAATGGATTTATTGAAACAGTCTCACACTGGGCTGAGATATGTTGTTGGAGTCAAAACTGTCAAATGAATCTGATTATTCAACTCTAATTTTGAGAAATCTTTGAAGCATCAATATTGTAACATAGATGAGAATATTAAGGATATCTCAAACAATATTCAGTAATATCCTGAACTTCAGCACTTACAAATCTTCATTGGCTATGAAACTCATTATAGACACAGATCCTGGGACAGATGATTGTGCTGCACTTGCTATTCTCCTCAAGCACAGCCACGTTTCTGCTGTTACTACTGTTCATGGGAATTCATCTATAGAACAGACCACAAAGAATGCATGCAGGATCCTTGAATTTCTTGAAAGACAAGATGTCCCTATTTACATGGGTGCACATCATAGCATAAGTTCACCTGATGTGGCAGATTACCCTTCATGTCATGGTTCTGATGGTTTAGGAAATGTACAACATATTATACCCAACAATATCAAGAAAGGGCCAGAATGTGGAGAGAATGGTCCAAATATGATAGTCAATCTAGCCAACAAGTATCCAGGTGAATTGACGTTGGTTGCTCTTGGACCTTTAACTAATTTAGCAATTGCTGCCACCCTCTGCCCAGAGCTCCCGAAATTAGTCAAGGCCTTGTATATCATGGGTGGTAGTACAAAAGAAGGCAATGTTACGCCTTTTGCAGAGTTTAATTTTTACACTGATGTTACAGCTGCAAATTTGGTTCTCAGTCGTTTTTGCAAGACTGGAAAAGTTCATCTGGTTCCTTTGGAAACATGTTATGATAGTAAGGTGTCAAAGAAGAAGTTTGAATCTATTTTCAATGATTCACCTGCATCTTCAGCCTTCACATTGCTTCAAGCCACGAGTATGATAGATAGCTATAAGGATGGATATATCTTTTTTGATCAAATGATAGCTTTGCTGCTGACAAATCCTGAATCAGTCATCAAGATGGAAATGTATGAGTCTGCGGTTTTAAATGATGATAAATCTAGCCCAAAATATGGTAATGTTGAATATTTGAATAAAATTGATGAAAGTAGTGAGAATGGTCTGATAGTATATACCGAATTTGATATGGAGTGCATGATTTCTAGCTACAGAAAGACCATTGAAGCATGATATCATCATATCACTAATCATAATTGTGATGTAATTCGGAAGTGCCAGTGAGGCTTTATGGGAACAATTAACCCATTGTAGCAGCCTAATTATATCTGTAATTAGCAGATGTAGAAACCTCACCCATATTGTATCCGGTTCTACCTATTTCTACCTAGCTTGATGTCTACTGGATGCTTTGGTCAGAACCTAATTGCGCTGTACCATCCTGTAGTGTGGGAATAACCTTTACTAGCCTATGGCTAGAGGAGTAAATGCTGTTTGTTATAGGCTGCTTTGTTTTATAGAGCTAGACATATACAATAATTTTGTACAATAGGTACATCCATGTAAGTATGTAATAGCAAATCAGTGTGTATACAGTGTTTGTTTGATCATAACGTTTGCTCTGAACTCTCGTATTGCTTCTTTACGGAGCTGGTAAGAACTATGCAATTTATCGAAGCAGCATTCTCATTTTAGTTTATTTTTCATACAGTTTAAATGTTTTACTTTATGTTTTTACCTTTTAATAGGATTTAGGTTGTTCTCGGCCTTTGTTTTGGTTTATGCGCTCAGTATTACTTGATGTTCTGATATTGATTTGTAATGTATTAATTGTAGTAATGTATTAGGTATAGGTACAAAACAAAAAAGCCTTTCACATGACGTATGACATCAGCGAATTGAAGTTCACTCTCGTAACTTATTCAATATTCTGTGAAATCTATTGAATTGACGAATTACCTCGCCCTCTTTGAGAGTAGCTCAAGTACCAGTGGCAGGAACTAGAGAGCGTGGGAAAATAATTCAGCACTCAGAATTCAAGTCTCACCCTCAAGATGTCGTGAGTTACTTTTGTGCTTTGACGTCTATCTTTATCTGGTTTAGAAGCTTCGTGATGTGGTGTTACTAGAACAATGCATACTAGAGTACTATTAGAGTACTATACCTGCATACCTAGAGCTTTTCCCTGTGCTGTGTGTCTTTAGATTATGTGTCGCATGGAAACACAATTTGTGGCAGTGTCAAATTAAACATTACTGTTTCTGTATGCTAAATGAATGATGTAGATAATGTCGCTGTACAGTGTATTTTACCAAAATCACCGTTACTTATACTACACTAAATTGCTTGTTACTAACTCCTTTCAACAGAATGAACTATACCTGTAGTGTAATGCAATTAATTAGTAATTTCTTAATTAGTAATTACTCCAACGATTAGACAATTTGTTAGGTGTATCAGCTTATAGTTAATACGACAATACACGATATTGCTTGTTGATTATCATAATGGAATGCATGATTGATGTAAAATTAGCATAGCAAATACCTAGGTCATGGGCGGACTGTATATCATAGTGACGTATTAGTAATTGTTGCTAATATTTGAGGTTACGAGCACACTCAATGGGACCCTTGCAGCTGAAAAAGGAGACCGGTTCATCACAAAGGGACAGTTTTCTGTTTTTGTCATTCGCCTTTCCAGCATTTTTTCATACTTGAAATTGCAATGTTTGACACACCCGTGACGATGGCACGGGCGATGATACACAATAGCGCTCCACAGTGAGTTAATACTTACTCACGACCACCTATTAAATCACATCCATAGTGATGCCCTATGGTGATCTGTATACTGTATTGGAGATGGGTTATTATTGGAGTTATAATGAGGATTTAAACGGAGAGAGAGAGTGCATGACACATACATGTGTGTGTGTGCGTGTGCGTGTGCGTGCGTGTGTACTGTGTACACATTAGCCGTATGGATCAGGAGTATACACGGTGCATGATAAGGTACGCTACCCTAGTTTAAAATCTATTGGGTTTTGCGGGGACCTTGAGTAACAGAGATATTTACCTGCTCTTTATCCTTTTTAACCTCTTCTCCTTCTATCTCCAACTCACCCCATACTCCTGCCTGAGCCCAATTCTCACTCTAACTTCCCACCCCTGAATATATTCTCACTCCAGTGCAGCTCCTCTCCCCTCCTACCTGCCTCACCCCTGAGCATATTCTCACTCCAGCTTGTTACCCCCTACTCACCTCATATTTCAGTGAGGTGAGTATTGTGAACGCTCGTGCGAACGTGATGGTGTATGACGAGCAGCAGAAGAAGTGGCTCCCCAGCGGCAACAGCCAGGGCATGGCCAAAGTTCAGGTCTACCACCACACAGTGAACAACACTTACAGAGTTGTCGGTCGCAAGACCAATGATCATGCGGTGAGTTATACTAGTAGTCAATACTTGTGGTAAGTAGTACTTCCCATTTCACCCCATCTCGTTTGAATAGTAACGATCTCTCACGGAGCTCAAACTGTCAATTCTCGGATTCAAATCAGTCGATTAGCATTATCGTACACATAACACACCAGGTATATTATCTTATCATGCGTTAGTAATTTATAGAACCTCTCAATTTGCGGTATCGCTCTCCATCCATCTGATTGAATGTTACAAATTACAATAGTAATCCGACAATCATGGCAGTTATTTCGGGGTGTAGTCCGCGACTTCGTGGGCTAGCTTTTCTAATGGTATGGTAATGAGCTGAATTGGTAATGTAAAGTGGGTACTGGGCGTGGTTAGACAATATTCATTAATTGTATGTTTAGGTTCTTCGATACAACTTTTGAGTCAACTTTGGGTTTCTAAATTCCGTATAACTTTGGACTATCGACTGTTGAAAGCGTGTCAGTTCCGAACTCGGCAGCGTGAGCCATGGAATTGAAGGATTCCAAATTACTTTGTAATTCTGAATAAATGAAATGACTATGAAGTTGTAGCTGTTCGGTTTAAGAAATGTGATTCTGTATTCTGTAAATATGTTCATCAACACGGTTATGATTGTAGCGTGAACGTGCTAGATTTCAATAGACTCTAGTCACCCCCTGTACGCGAGGGCACGTTTGCTAGTACTTTTGCGCAGGTTTTTAAGTGAATTCCAATCGCGCCGATTCAAAAGTAGCCAGGGGGAACGTTATTGACATTTAACAAATATTCTTACCAGCATCTTTTGCAGAAAGGTTTTAGCTTCCATGTGAGCCCAAGTTCATCTCTCTACTGTCAACATAGCTTGAGTTATGTTCCTTTGAAGTGTGAGGTAAGGTGCTGACTCGCGTAAGTGCTCTTGACTCAACAGCGATTTGCAGAAAATCTAAGACCTAAATCAAAAATCGCCGTTGTACGCGGTGGNCACACACACACACACTCCCACACACAAACACACACACACACACACACTACGCATTACGATGTATTGATTTTACACACCCCATAATCGAATATGCCGACTATTGCAATAGTTTAATTATGCACTCCGATCATAGAGATCATTATTATGCTGGATCTCTCTATCATGATCTATTGGAATACTCTATTTTTACCCCTCTATAGAATCACTGGATCACCGAAATAATTGCTCTAGAAATGATGTGATGTATTCTCAAAACCTCCAATCGTACCTCCCCCCCCCCGCNCCCCCCCCCCCCCCCCCGATTTTCCCCAACTATGACCCCTTTTCCCCGATGATGACCGTCTACCCCATCAAAAACAACCCCATATTCCCCCACCCTCACCTCTATCCCTCTCTCAGGTGGTGATAAACTGCGCCCTCCTCAAGGGATTACGGTACCACGTGGCTACGGAGCGATTCCACCAGTGGCGGGATCAGCGCCAAGTGTACGGCCTCAACTTCGCCTCTTCTGCCGAGGCAGAGGAGTTTGGAAATGTGGTCCGAGATTGTCTGGATAAACTCGCAGGAGGAGGGGCATGTGAGTCACGACACCTTGTGTCATGTGTGTGTGTGTGTGTGGGTGTGTCTGTGTGTGTGTGTGTGTGTGT
>CAMPET010000004.1:417191-433021 GCA_946803715.1 Beroe ovata | reverse complement strand
CATCATCATCCTATTTCAGCACCGGTAAACAACGGGGCTGCACAAAGGGCCCGGGAGGAGGAAGAACAGCGACAGAAAGCGGAAGAGGCACAGAGGGCCGCAGAGGAGGAGCGGAGACGAGCAGAGGAGGAGAGAAAACGGATAGAGGAGGAGCGTTTGGAGGAGGAGGTTTGTGTTTCATGATGTGGTCATTGACACTTTTACCCATGTTGGAACGGTGTTATTAGTCAGAGTTGCTGATTTTGGTGTCACAAAAAGGTTTGACAATTGCTGATTAATATGTGGCCATGTCTTCAGCGACAGAGGAAGGAAGAGGAAGCGAGGATGGCAAATGAACGTGCGATGGAGGAAGAAAGACAGGTATATTGTGCTAAAAATAGAAGCCCACGTTCTTACTTCGTCACATTTTACGCGCGATTTCAGAAGTGTGAATAAATAGGTAACTGAGAGATTAAATCACACCTATGTTTAAGGTGTGCATGCGTGATTAAAACGCCGACGGTATGACGTTGGATGCAATAATCATACTTATCTCAAATTATGACGAATGCGTGNAATCGCCCAATATTGCATGTCCCCACTTTGCGGCAAATTTGTTCCAATTCGGGGAAAGATCATATGTCAAGTAGTTTCAGAGTTTTCTACGTACGGCGCATCGACATTCGAACGTACAAATATCCTTGGGAAATGCGCGAAGATGCGCGCGCGCAGATTTAATTGGATTTTAATTGAGTTTATTTCTGTGATGAAAACTTACATGGAAGCTGAAAAACTGGCACACATGAAAAACGCAGTTTATTACACTCTTCTACCTTATTCAAGGACGATATCTTGCCAAACTCAGTGAGTTTGTTTCCTAAGAGGATTTTAACACTGGTCACCGATTACACACTCACACACACATAGAAATGCAACTTTCATGGTAGCCGTATTACAATGTGATTACTGAAACTTGAAACTGTATTGTAACATACTTCATGCCTCACGATAACAACTATTACGATGCTATTATAGTGTGCTATAAAGAGCGATTGTAGAAGCAGTGGGAAAGGGAAGGAAATATGGGAGACGTGTGATTACGGTTAAAATAAGTGCGATCATCCCTCCGTAGGTCAGAATGAAACAGTGTACTTTTTTTTCACAACAATGGTCATTGTGTTCAGTTAGAAAGACTGCTAATCCGAATGGTTCATTCATCCCAACTATTCGTGTTTTCGCGCTGATCTACAACTACCCATACTCGTATAATAGAGTGCTATCACATCCCCTACATCTGACCCGTTCTCAAACATTTCTCTCAATGTTGTGTGTGTGTGTGGGAAAGAATCATTAAATAGAATATACTGATTGTCATCCACAGTATTGATCGATTGATTTTCACACGAAACTACCAAATAAGGTTGTGAACAACATAATAACGATTTGTCTGCGACGTGAACTAACTTGTTTGTTATTTCTTGAGCTTTTTGCTGTGATAAAACATTTGAAATCGATGGGATAAATGCTTTGTATAAAACAAAAATCCGGGTTTCTTGACCTCATTCACGCTGCCCAAAGATATTCATTTCTTCACCGAATCAGTGATTTCAAGGATATTACACTTGAATTATACGACTAGAGCATGGAGCAACGGGAGGTGGATAATCTCTCATCATACACTCAGATGTAACATATGTTCACACAGCATCTGAACATTTGACACATTGACAATCCTGACAACTGTATGCTAAGTACATGGTGTGCCATTTTATTATGTACTGTTCCAATTTAGCACCATGTGATCAAAAGCCACGTGATAGTATATCAAGTCTTGTGAGTTATGTGTCATCATGATTCTCTACAGTTACGTTTTCGACTTGTTTCTCATTTAAAATCAGATTTAAATATTTGGTTCCATGGATATTAGATAAGGCTCTCAAGTAAACCCGTTAATAAGAAATGATTTGCGAAAAGTTAAGATTCTGATCTTCCTAATCTACTGCCAATATCATTCCATTTTTTCACGCAACTGTAGTTGTCTGACTAACTGTCTCATCCAAATGGCTTCCCTCTCGGATTTATATTGATAATCAGGGTTCCGGTAGTCGTCTGATAGACGCATGTCGGTCACAGCGTCACTAAACAATGCAAAATCTTCCACCTGTAGGAACGCACAGTCTGGGAATTGCATCTGCTCCGGTGATATTTCATTCCCGATGACGTCACAATTCGGGCATTCAGCGTCACATTTTCGTCTGAACGCCTCCCGGTACTCTCTAAACTCTGCTACTCCACGATCGATTATTTCCTTTCCTATCCGATCAATGTGTCTGTCAAAGGCAGCACTGAAGTGATCGTACAATCTATTTTCAATGAACAGATTCCTTGATATCTTGTCTCGTGTTGACTCGGATATTATCTTATCTTCCCTCTCGTCAGACACCTTCTTGTTCAGATACAGAATGTCTGAATATGTCCAGTTCATGTAGTGTTTGAGTATGATCAGGGATTCATCGATACGTTCTGATATCAGCACTAGGTCGAATTGACTATCCAACATCGCTACAAATGACGATATTGTTAAGTTGATGGCTTTGTCTTGACGTATGTGTCGGAAATTGTGCCAGCCTAAGTCTTCGGCGTAACCCCAAAACCCTAGACATTCTATCCCCGGGTTTTTCACTTTCTCCTCGCACAATTCATTGATAAAGTGGTTTACTAACTCATCGAAAGACGAGTTTTCGCCATGTTTTGTCCTCATTCTTGCCTCGTATTTAAAAAACGAGAAAGCCGATAAGAATCTACTGACGGGTTCCCGAAGCACCGTTGTGTAGAAAGTCGATGATTTCGGCAGAACTCTGTTTTGATATCCCGGATAGAAAATACAATGCTGCACCTGAATATTCCATTCTTCGCCCGGCCGTGGGGGTAGCAGGTTTGCCATTACACCTCTCGAGGGATTGAGAATGACATTTTCAAATGGTAACACCACAAAATTGAGATGGTGACGAATACCGTACAGGTAGAAACTCGATGACAAAGTTGTTGATCCTGTTTTGTGCGTTTTTGAAAAGAGAAGGTTTTTCTTGCGATTCTCTCTTCTTTCTATCAGCGAGTTGTTGATTTTGGTCAAGGACAAGTCCGGGACATCTGTGAATTCCCTCTCGGACATAGTCCAAAGTTTGTTAACCAAATAAACGGTAATAAGTTCTAGCAGTAAGACTTGTACGAACTTGCAAGCGGTAGACATAGTTGAAATTGATGAAATGACTTGATAGCCTATAACCACTTATCGTTTGAACAACTGTGATTCTCAGGAAAAGGGTTGAGTTACATCACACATTGAGAACGTTTAACAATGAGTCTTTAATGTATAGAAATGGACTTGGCCCTCAGGTGTTCAGAGTCATTGTTATTTAAGTAGGTTGATGATATGCTTTTATAACCGAAGTTATGAAAATGAGCTCTGCTGATCTACCTCATACAAAACTTATCGTTTGAATATTTTTTTTGATTCCCAGAAAGAGGGTTGTTTTGCATAACAGTAGACGATGGACAATAATTGACAAGTGTATTATGAATGGATGGAGTCTATTAAGATAACAAAGAGGGAACACAGCGACTAACAAGACGAATTTCATACATAATGTACAATTGTACAATAATGTAGAATAATGTACAATTGTACAGTTGTACATTGTACATTGTAAAACGTTGCGCGCCCCTTATTCTACCCTGTGATCTGAAAGATCGTAGAGATCGCAAGTTTATGGGTCACGCGGGAACACTGTACATAAATATTGCGTGATAACCCAATTTCCCCCAGAGGCAAATGGCCCCACCTCTGCCCAGCACGGCGCCGCCTGCGCCCAGAGCGCCAGCTCCACAAGCACCTACGCCACCTCCCGCGCCACCTGCACCAAAGGCTCCACCAGCGCCTCCTGCGCCGCCAGCACCACCTGCTCCAAAAGCACCGCCTCCGCCAGCCGCTCCGCCTGCGCCACCAGTGCCAGGGGCGCCGCCAGCGCCGGGAGCACCACCAGCTCCCAAGCCAGGTAAATTTGTTGCGACTACTTCTTACTGACTGTTTGAAGCTTCAAGAGTTCGTCGACCTCTGTAACGCACATTCTTCAGCTGCCATGGGTGGCGGAGACCTGGCGTCACAGATAGCGGGCGCCACCCTGAAGAGAAGTCAAGCGAACAAACCGGCGGCAAAACCCGCCATCAGTCTGCAGGATGAAATGAGGATGAAGTTGGAGCGAAGGAAAGCGAAAATGTGAGGGGAATTCACTGCTGATATCGATTTCATATCAAAGCTTTGAATAAATCCGAACCTTTTTTTCTTTTCGTCGATAATTTATGTGATTTTCAGGGATGAAGGAGGTGGTTCAGGTGGGAACTCGGTTATTTCAACAGCTGCCAGTACTCCAACACCATCGGTTAGTTGCTCATTGTAGCTCTTACATTCTTACAACCTTTGCTGTGGTGCTGAATGCTCAATTTGGGAATCAGTTCAGATACAAAGTATTTCATCATCCCAATCACTCACTCCGTTCCTCACCCGCTCACTCACTCACTCACTCATTCATTCGCTCACTCACACATTCACTCACATACTCACTCACCTATTCACTCACTCACCTATTCACTTACTCATTCACTCGCTCACTCACTCGCCTACTGATTCACTCACTCACTCATTTCAGTCGAAAGACAGGACAAAACCAAATCTCACCAGTCAGAAAACATTACAGAAAACCATATCTGTCGTCCAAGACGCTTTGAATCCACCTCGTAAAGCAGTAATACTAACGACATTTCACATTCTTTATAGACAACAAAAAAAACGCCCGTATTTTTCATTTTATTCCGTCACAAAACGTCACAAAATTTGATACATTATGGTCAGGTATTGTATTTTCATTATTCGATTCATTGGAACTTTCATCAATCACCAAATTCACCATGCGTCACTCCAATACCACTATCCGTGCAAATACAGTACGCTAGTAGTCAATGATAACGCACGTGTATATTTTTCTTGATTTCTGCTAGGTGACCTCTCCGATTGACCCGCTAATGATTCAGATAAAGGTAGGCTCTGATCATGACAAGTAGAAAGGAAATGCGAATTTTTAGAAAATTATCTCTGCATCCTTCTGTAATGGGGTCATTTGCATGGTAGATGAGTCAATCGTGATCCGTGATTGTCATGGTAACAATAAACTGATTGTTGATAAGTGCTGATGTTGATTGCTGGCTTGCCGATAACCGATGCATGCACCAAACAACGGTCACTGCAAATAGATTTCCACAATTTAACGTTGTAACTGAATTATCCCTGGCAGTGTAATGGGAGTTCATGGAAAACGCCTGCAAAGGTATGGCGTCCACATTTATCGGAACGTTATTGGTAGTAGTATGATAGTTGTAGTCAAGTGCAATCACAAGTTATAACCACAAGTTATTAAGTCACAAGTTATAAAGGTGTATTTTAAATTCCTTTGGTAAAATAATGGAAAATATGTCATGCTATTGCTGCGTCATCATACATGTGACACTCTTTATCGGAGCATATATACAGCAGTTTTGCATCTTGTTTTTCGCCAATTACCCCCATTCTACCACAGATGTCACCAAATAGTTCTGATAATTCCCTCTGCCAGGTCGCTGGTGACAGCACTCCCTCATCTCCAAACCCTAAACCGAAGTGGAAACAGGATTTAGAGAGTGAGTCACATGCCTCCGATCACCCCCCTATCTTCCCTACGTTGACCTCACATTCATTACCTCAGCTTCACTTTTTCCACCTCTCTCCCTAGACACGAGGAATAACGGAAATTCGTCAAACACGCTGACCTGGTCCCAGAAGCAGAAGAGTCAGATGTCCTTACAAAACGGAAGCACAGGTTCATTATCGATGTTAACTTAGAACGGTTTTTTAATTTGAAGATTTTCTGAATTCTCCGTGATATTTTATGATCCCACTACGTTTTTTTTTCACAAATTCGAACCGCAGATAATGCGAGTAGCAGTGAAGTAATTGAAGCAATTGAGAAGCTGAAGGAGGACCTGATTGCTGCTTTCAAAGGAGAAATAGAATCATTAAGAAGTGAAGTGAAAGGTAAGTTCAAACTTAATCTTTCTGTGACAGTATATTACCGTTTTCGCGAACTCCAAAGTGGTTATCGAGAATAATCGCACTGTTCCCCTTCTCCATTTCATCAACCTCAAGCCACCGTGAGGCGCGATGTTCACTACTGTTTCAAGTCTCTTTGCATAGCATGTGATAATCGAAGGATGAGATGTTGTAATATGTCCCACATTACACGTGAACAAATGCTGCTCCAAGACTAACTTGCATTGCTCCGATTCTCTTTCTTAACAAGCACAAAATCTGAAAATGATCGCTCCAATCTTCAATGTTTCTACTCTCTATCAAGCAGCAACTTTTTATAACGAGATCGGTGCTTTGTTCTGTTTCGGGTGTACGTGTAATTCAAACTTATTATCTAGATCTTGACTCATAGCTCTTGACGCACTCTTTGTCCGTTGTTTGATTAATTTTCATCACATTAATTTCTCTCGGGCCTAGCTGTTGATTAGGAGTTCTGAAACTCTAGTGGGTATGGCTGCTCTTCAATTGAGAATCACCAGCGTGTTCACATTGGCTCAAGATGTGGAAATACCGCCTCCTATCTTTGAATCAGCCCCTGATGATCCGCCAGTTATCAACAGCGCCAGTCCTTCTTCGATAAAGAGAGATAAATCATTGAATATTCGTGAAAATCGAGCAAAAAGAAGACAACCTGAGAACGAGACTAATCTGGTTCCATTTATCGACCCATTTGAGGGTGAACCTGGTAAAGAAAACCCCCGAAAAAGCGTAGCTATCAACGTCCGTGATATCCCTCATAAGCAACAGACTGAAGTACGCTTAGCGAAAGAAGAGTCGGATGTAGATATCACGAGCAGTGTTGAAGTGAATCAGCATAATGCTAGATTTGAGATGTTTCCCGAAGTTGATGGTGTGCTGTGTCCGTCCGAGATAGGAATGATGACGTCACAAACTGCGCGTGATCTAATCAGAGATATCGATCATCTGTTGGGAGAAATTCAGAGGCGTGGCAGTGAGGGGCAGGCTCCAGAAGAGGAAAGTCGTGGTGATAAGGACGTTGTGTTTCTTGGTGAAAATAGTCAGCATATACTGCAGCAGCAGCAGCAGCAACAACAACAACAACAACAACAGCAACAACAACAACAACAACAACAACAACAACAACAACAACAACAACAACAACTCCAGCAACAGCAACAACAACAACAAGTACAACAACAACAACAGCATCAACTCAAGCAACAATGCAAGTTCTCGGAACAGCAACTCAAGCAACAATGCAAGTTCTCGGAACAGCAACTCCAGCAACAATGCAAGTTCCCGGAGCAACAACAATTCCCTGCGGGGATGATGGCCGATCAGCAGAACTTGCCTCTTTTCTCCGATCAACAACAATTCGTATTTGTTCCACATATGGAAGACAGCACCACTGGTACCACTCTGAACCACCCCATTCCCACAATCAGTGACTCTGCCAGTGTTCGATACCACCCTTATTTTGTGCCAAGTAAACCAGCACCTCACAACAGGTTCAGAACTTTCTACACGTGCCCATACTGCGACACCACTTTTGAAAATAAGACCCATCTGGTGACTCACATGGAGACCCGTCATGATACCGCAGCAAATGAACCGGATATTCCTCATTCTAGCTCCCACCTGAGCCAATCCAAGGTACTGGAGTGTCACTTGTGCCACTCCCACTTTCGCCAGGGCACGGATCTGAACGACCACCTGAACACTGTGCACAACATGGGGCGAAGGTACAAGTGTAGCGAGTGCAAGTACGACGCCCTCCGCAAGGGAGATTTGGATCGGCACATGACGGTTCACTCCAAAAAACAGCCACACCGATGTGGGGTGTGCTTTGCACGCTTCAAGCACATCTCAAACATGAAGAAACACGTGAGGAAGCATCACCCGGAAATAACTGAGTTCAAGTGCCCTAACTGTGCGTTCATTGCGTTTTCCAAAACAGAGTTGTCCGACCACTTCGACAGTCACGGCCAGGACCGGCCGTATGTGTGTGAGGAGTGTGGTGCCACGTTCAAAACACGGCGTACGCTGATTTGTCACGCTAAGAAACTGCATGCTAGTGATGGTGGAACTGCTGCTTTAGTATGTGAAAACAACAGTATTCATCCCTTGCGGAGTTTCAAAATATTGGACTGTGTTACAGCAAAGTGAGAAGGGGACGATTCATTCGAGACTTCTATATTAAAACGTATGCATCGCCAAACTCACTTCCATTTCAATCGATTCATAATACCTCATTAGGATATGGATACATAGGACATCAGTGGCTCCATGATGTCCCATGTATCCATATCCTAATGGGTTATTAATATGTCTCTGTAATATGTATCAGTTCACTAAACCCGTCTTAAACTTCAGATTTGAAGGAACAACTCGCTAACAGATAGACAGCAAGATGCCACAGACAATTATAATTATACGGTTCCAGCACAGATCTGCAGCCCGGGACTGTTACTGAGTGGTGGTATTTATTGAGATATCGACACTCACGTGCAGTACCAGTCACGCAGCACGTCCAGTCACACGTTTCCATAGTTACTATAGTGCTAGTCACGTGTTGCTGGTCGCGCGTTGCTGGCCACGCGTTGCTGGCCACGCGAATTTTCAGTCACACGCGAGGCACGATGCAGTACTAATTATACTCGTGATATCAGTACTTCATGGTATAATTACTGAAGTAACAGAGTTTTCCCTCCTCTTTCTTCTCCTAAATGATGTGTGTGTGTGATACTGTGTTTTGTGTCGGTGTTTATATGCGAAGTCGGAGCACGATGTTATTAGACTGTAAATACGTTTTTTTTTCAAGTTAAGACTTCAATTAACTAACTAAGTATTTCTCTGATCAGACAAAGACTGTTTATATCTCTTCTTATTGCGATCTCTTGAATAGAAAATTCAGATTGCTCCAAAGATGTTGCACTGGTTTATCTCCTGAAACATTCATGTCAAAACTCACAACAGTCCAAAGACATTGATATTAAGAAATGGCCTGCCTGATCAGTTTTGTACATTTTTCGAAAAAATCTCCAAGACAATGGATTGAGTCCGTTGGAGTCCCAAGTGCCGTGTTTGTTCGTTGCATCGGTAGAGTTATGAACACAAATCCGTACCACTTTAATCCATTGTAGTGACTGTTTTTAACAATGTTTGGACTTTTAAAATGAGATATGAATCGAATTATGTGTGTCATATACTTTTTCCTGTCGCTTGTCAGCGTTTTCAAATTGAGTGACGCCCTTCTGTCTGCCATCTGTGTAATGCGATGCGATTTCTCATGTGATTGTCTTCATAGTTTCTGCTGAATAAGTAGGATATAACTCCTAGGTTTATGAGCAAGTTGTAACATCAGAGTATTTACTATTTAGAGTGTCCTCAAATGCAATACCTTGCCAGGATGTTGAGTTTTGATTCTGGAATCAGAATGTGGATCTTTGATTTGCTTTTTTTCAAATGTGATTTGATTGATTTCCGATATATTCAGTGGTCAAAGTACCGTGCTCAACTTCAATGACTGGATGTAAGCCGACTTGTACAATAGACCCTGTGTGTATGTCAGTGTGAATGCGACTTTTTTCTGTTTTCTCACAAATTATTCATTATTCATTTTCAATGCTCTTACAGTCACACGATAGCACTTTGCTATAATTAAGTGTTACAGATGAATGTTATGTTTGAAATTGAATAGAAGTGAATGTTAGTGTTAAATGAGCATCGCATCAGTTAGCTTAATGTATTGATGATCATTGAAGGGGTGTTAATCGCAATTCCAAATTTGTTCATCATCATCATGAATGTTGTGATAATGATATATATATCGGTATCACGGGCTTTGAGTTTGATCAAGGCCTTACCTATCAGGTTTCGGGACATTTTGGATGATGTGATTTTAGATTGACGTGAAGATTTAGAGTAGTCATATGATAGTCATTAAGATGAAGACTGATGTTCCTTTGCATTTGCTGTACATTTTGTATAGTCTGTTATCAAAATATTGATTATGAATATGTCTATGATAATTCGTTATTGCCATGAAAATCAATTCCAATTTATCAGTTATTGATTGTGTTTCAGTTTAATCACATAGTCCTACCGATAGCGATCCTAGCCTGACGATAGTTTGTGCCTTGGTCTGATTCATGATTGTCATTTGTTTGTAGGACTAGGATTACTTCCTACCTTGTCGATCGATGATAGACTCTGTCGAGAATTTCGTTGCGCGCGCGCAAACTTATTCGCGGCTTGCATCAGCGGTCTGGCATCGCCCGACAACTCCCTACCACCATTGCATCGCGATCGCTGGCGGGATTCTATGATACCGGCCGGATGGAATTGAATTTGAAATTGCGCGGCGCCGACGGTAGGGAAAAGCCCTAAATCATTTTATAAGGATTTCTTTGTCAGATGCTATTTGACGCGCGCGCGGTCTCTGTTTGCATGTGCCGCATGGCGATGCTGAAGCAAGCCGCGCGAAGCTGAAGAGTGAATAAGCTCCGATCGCGCATTGCGCAAGCAGTTGTAGGATTTCACCCTACCCTTGCTGGCAGGATTTTATCCCTGGCAAGGGGCGGATTGAAAATCGCGCGCACCGACGTCCGACGGTAGGGTAAAATCCTACAACGCAAGCAGAATCTCGATTGCGCGGCGCATACCTAGCTACAGCACAACGCGACGTCGCTCGAGTGCACGGTACAGCTCGCAAGAATTTATTTTCAAAGGTCGGTAGTCGACCAGAGGACCGGAAAGGCCGCGAGTGTTCTGTGCCAGTTACAGTATTTTAGCAAAATAAAAACAAATTATTCATATTTTCTAGAATTGAACCATCATTCACATTTCATAAATGCTTCTATTTAAGAAGAACTAGTTTTTTTAACATACTTCATGAAAAGATATATTTCAGAAAAGAAACATAATTGTAATAAACCATTTATTTCAATACTGAATTACACAGTACAGATCACCATGATTGGACCAATTGGCAATAGTTGCCCATTGTATGATTTGCAAAAACTAAAAGCTACTAATGTAATTTATTATTTCTTTATTTGTTCATTAGAATTTTTTCATCAATTGTTGATCAATGGCTCTAGACTTATAGGTGAATAAACATTAAGTTCTGCTAATAGTATTATGCTCATAAGTAAAGTACTAAAGTAAATAGTAATGATTGAAACAGACACATCTACATGGTACTCATAATAGAAGATTTGATCCTAATGTTATAATCCAGAAACATATTTATGATCAATTGATGATGAATGATTCAAGTCACACACATGAACGCAGGTTCACTGAGCCGCACATTAGATCATTTCATAGTCCACTAATTGATTTGTTGAGTGTGTGTGTAGTTGCGTGCAGTTTCCAAGGTGCTTTCTAATACAACTTGGAAATCTCCCAGTTTGGGCTTCAGATTGGCTCATGAATCAGAAATAATGACCTCTGATTGGTTGTGCATGTGTGGAGATGGAGGGAGGGAAGGAGGGATCTTAAAATATCAATCTTGTGCTACTTTAGTTGCCATAGCAGTCACTGTGATTTTCCTATTGAGTTACAGTATGTGGACGCATTTTTTCATCTCTGCTATCCCTTCTTAATGCCTTTATGTAAAACAAAAAGGTGATTGAAGATGGAAAAATCAATATTTTTGTCGTTATTTGCAGTAGTACTTATGAATCTACCAATAATGGATTTGAAATTTCATAAATTTGGTCGATTTATAACGTATTCTTGACTGCATAGCTCAACTGATCCATAGCAATCGGGAATTCATGCAAAAAAGTGTTTCAAAGCTTCAAATCACTGATAAGAAGTTATCACAAAGGATTATTGAGGTGAGAAATATTCATGTATCAGTAGGTTATGTTGTTTATTGTTGAATTCACTCCATGACTATGAACTGCACAGTGGAGTCTAGACTAGGGAATATTATATAATAGCCAATAGGCCCCAATAGGCCACGTCATTGACTTAATACCTACCTACTTGTTCAGTATGTGGATAATCAGCCAAAGCAAAAGTATATCTCTACTGATGAAGTTGTAACTTATTTGACAACAAAGTTCCCTGAATATAATAGGAAGAAGAAAAAATCTATAGAGACCTCTGTTCAAAGATATCTTCAGGTTTGTTGTGTGAGACTTTAAACTTACAGTAACACTTCCTTTTGGCTGAACATAAATAAATTGAATACATTTGAATGTTTACCAGATACAGTAGAAGTTTATTCCGAATATCATGAATGTTGATTTGTTTAATAACTAATATAGGATCAAATTAACTCCACAATATAGGTAACTCCACAATATAGGTACTATGTTCACATATCAGATTGAATTTATTTCTGTCAGGAGATCCTTGTTGAACGTCATGGTCCCCAGTGTAAGAAGTCAAGGAAGAGGTCGGATATAGTGGAAGATGTTGGTAGCATGTCTTCCTCAAATGAAAGTGAATTAGAAGGTGCTTATATATGTCTATTCTCTCGTTTCTCTGTTTGATTTGACCCATATTGCATAGATAATGAATAATAATAGAAGTGAGATGTAAATTAAGTGTGCTTTGATAATAAGGACTGCTCATGTTATTCATACAGTGCTATTCAGTGTAATCCATTCAGGAAATTGATCCTTCATAATATTAAAAAGCAAGCTTGCCTTGGTTGTTTGAATCACTGTTGTTCATGGGTTTCCTTGAATGACAGCTCTGTCTTGAGTTACCTGTTTTGAGTTACCTATATCGGGATATTCTTCTTGCTTTGACATGCTCAATGAGTAAATATGAGGAAGTCTCCTGATTTCTCTAAAAACAACTTCATTTCATAGCATCACATCATAACGTTTAACTATGAGTTGGTTCAGTTCAACTTCTGGTATAATAAATCTATGCACTCTCAACTTTAAGTTATAATATACCATAGTAAAGCAGGAGAGGCGGTTCTTGATCCATATAAGAGATAAACGGCCTTTGACTCTCTTTCCCCTCAAACTCCAGCATTATATTATTAAAAGTCAAGTGTTTCCTGAATTTAATGTAGTTCATAGGAGTGCTCTTCAGCTGCAGCATAACCAATTTTCCTAAACGGTTTTCTCGCGCTACCATTGTATTTTATGTGGAAATCTTTTACTATTTGTCCCAATGCATCAGGTAGATTTGAAGTGGGATTTAATGCACATGTGTTATTGCCCATGCAATGACACTCGCATTTCTCTTATCAGGTCGCTGTTTTATATTTTTTGTCCTCCACTTGGCTCCACTTCATCTTTCACATCAAATGTTGTTCACCCCCTAGCCAAGTAGGTATCTGCTGTAGAATATTGCATCTTCCATTCGATGGGTTTTTCTAGTTATACTTGGTATCACATAATGATACAGTAGGTATGATCTTGCCTATGCACGCTCGGGACTCAATTGAATTCGGGGACTTGTCCATTTTACTGTCTAGTCTAACAGTTGACGCATTTGGCTAGATGCTATTTGACTGCGCCTTGCTATGGGTCCCATAATCCCTTAGCACCACCCTAAAATGCAATAACATAGGAGACACTCGCTTAAGATTTGATCTGACTTCCTAATCGTCAAATATATATTACATATTATACGGACCTCATAACATGTCAATACTCACATAAACTGTTAAACGAGTCCTGAGTACCTAGGTAGCCATATTCCATTATGTTGAACAGGTCCTTTAACTTTGGTGTCGCAAGATCAAATCACCTTCAGTTTTGGTGTTCTAGTTTGTGTACGTTATAGCTGAGTGCGTGTTGAACCCCGTACCTTAGAAACCATGATGATTTCCGAAGATCAGTACAGCTATCATACCTCATCATTTACCACTATCATACCAGAGTGGTTATGTGCCTAGCCTGGCGAACACGGTGGAGATCCTTGCTGTACGGCATATTTAACAAGGAATCGAAACCGTGGGGTTCCGTACAGACCACTCTGTCACAGAAGTTGATTGCCTAATCACACATTATCATATGACTCACTGACCATGAAAAACCATTGCTTGTCGCTCAGGTGTGAAAGCCATGCCTCTAATGGTAGTTAACAATGTGAACAGCCTGAACAACACCATGCGACACGTCTATCAGTCACAACAATCCCAGTCACAACCGTGCTCGCCACTCTCTGCCAGGAAGGACACCAAAACTGCATCAGTTCCTAACTCCCCAAAGAGAGGCAGCATCAGCAAAGGTAAACCGTTTATCAAATACGGTAGTTATGAGGGATGAAATTATTAGAAAGTTTTGGGAAAATATGAAATATCCCTCATTTGGGAAGAGTTTCGGTAGAACTCTCAAATACATATATGGTGTCAGTGATAATTCTCCAAAATCTTGCTATGTCTAAGTTATATCTGTGTCAGAGTTTCTGTGCTTTGTCATTCTGCATAATCCTAGTTTATATATTGATGATTTGCTGAGATTAGATGGTTTGTCAACAAAATCGGGGGAAGCTCTTTTAAATATCAACAAGATTCACATAAGAGCATAAAGTTACAACAATTTTCTCGAGTGTTTAAATGTTTACCCGTTTGATGAATGTTCGTTGATATATATGACATGAAAGTTAAGCAGTGGACATCTACTTCTACTGAAATGCTCGAAATCTGACATTTGATCGCGGTTTGTCACAAATTACAAAATTTATATTCTATTTTGATTCGTCATTGTCGAGATAGCTACGATATCAATTCTAGCTTCGTGAAATTAATTCACGCCATTAATCCCACACCATTGCAATCGATGGTTCGCACTCCTTCATTCTCAAATCCCTCGATTTCATTGTTGACTTGGGTTATTCAAGTTGGTAGCTCTGAAAGCTACTAACGATGCGCTCTGCTGGTCACGTGACTCCACAGTACGCGACATGTCTCAATTTTGAACAATGGTCGGGGGTGCAGGGTGCTGTTATTGCAAATATATGGGGGAGTATAATATCACAGTGCAATTTCTAAATGAGTTGACCACACTCAGTAAGCTTTTCTTGTCGCTGCACCCGTCCATCTTTAGATTTTTAGGGTCCTGATGAAAGAATTCATCCATAAAATGCTTCGAAGATGATCTTCGCGCAGAATTTACGAGCCCTCTAGCGTGAGAAGACATTTTAAGGCTATTATGTTGCGATGCGGCTTTGTTGTGATATGGTAAGGCCCCTATGGCAAAGTCTACTATAAGTTTCTAGTTGAAGATATCATTCATCATTAGTGATTCTGAGATCTCGCCATATATCTCAATATTCGTTCACGCGCATAGGAAATTAGACAGAAGATATCATTCGAGCTTTCAAATAAATGCATATTGACACTCGGTGATATTTCAAATAAGCTCGGAATAGATTTGATCGCTGCACGATGGTATAATAATAGCGCGGGTCTGACCCAATAAAGCCGTCTCGCGATATATATGTTCTAATAATAGTGTTTCATATCATCATAGAGGCAGGAGGAGTAGGGGGAGCGGCAGCAGCAGCAGCGTGGTACATCGACCGTCAACCGGGGCAACGCAACCACTCAATTGCCAGCGAGAGGGCTTGTCACGAGCTACACAATCTCCAGCACAAGTCCATGGAGGAGTACCTCAACTTGGTGAGTAGACTCATCGGGTGCTGTGTGTGTGTGTGTGTATTTGTGATTGTGTGTGTGTGTGTTAGTGTGTGTGTGTTAGTGTGTGTGTGCGTGCGTGTGTGTGTGTGT
>CAMPET010000004.1:393632-411024 GCA_946803715.1 Beroe ovata | reverse complement strand
ACACACACACACACACACACACACAGAGGCTATACTACGGCCTTATTTTCACCATTTCCGGCGACAAGACTCTCCACTCCCAAAGTCTCGATGAGATGATTGACGTTATGAGTCGGTTTTATGCCCTTATAAGGGCAATTTCACCCTGATCGATATGAACAACGCTGTTTTGTTCTTCTACTCAACTTTGACGTCACTAAGAGTGGAGCGAACATAATATTTCGTGTTGGTCAAGACTTAATATAGAAATGTGGATGACTCCTGGACTAGACAGACTGCTGCACCTTAGAACCTGCAAAAACATTGAGTGAGTGTCGTTGTTCTTGTTTGTGCGTGTTTTGATAACAGCTGCTGCTGTTGTTCATTACACTTATCCACTGAGCGGAGTTTTTTGCCTCCTTCCCGAAAACGCAAATATTTTTCACCTTCTTGTATACGATTTCATAGAACCAATTTTATCAAGTAATGCAAAAAGAATAAAAGACGTTCGGTTATAGTTTTAAAGTAGAGGTCAGAATTCGTCAATTTTGCATGAGAGTGATATGTTATATAGTATGAGTAATGCCTGTCGGGGACCACCAATTATTCTTGCCCCTTATTATAGTTCGAATGATCGAACAATGCCGTAGTCATTCGACAATTTGACATTCTTGAAATGATATTATACCAATGTAGGTATAGCAATTACCTGTCCCTCAAATATCACAAGTATAGAAATCGGCACTATTAATATCCATTGCTGCTAATCACCATTTTCGTGACCCGAAGTGAAATGAACCTGAAAATGATTAACAATCTCATACTTCACGTTATGAGAGCGGTTACTGAAGGTCAGGTTTGGCTAAAGATGGCAACGGTCCAAAATCATTATACCATGACGGAAAACTCCGGCGAATTATTCATGACACGAAGAATCATGAATTATTCAAATTCTTAACGACTCGAACTCCTCAGAGTACCGGAATTTGGTACAAACAAGCACGACATTCCATGATATAGCCGGAGTTGAAGATACACTTGAGGTACAACATACAATTTCCAAGATAACAATAACCCATCCGATTCATCCCGGTCTGAGTATCTCATTTTATAATTCTCTCGCTCACCACAGGAGATATCGAGACTGTTAGTCCATCTCATGCGTCCTGAGATCTTCACCTCTCACGGGGTCACACCCACCAAGGGACTTCTCCTGCATGGTCCACCAGGCTGCGGTATGTGAGAACCATATTATGCGCTGTGCAAAGGGGAGAGCGTGAATCACGGGGCTGATTCACTCCAACTTTTCCCAGGCAAAACACTGCTAGCGAACGCAATTGCTGGACAACTGAAGCTGCCATTCTTTAGTGTGACTGGAACTGAGCTGATAAGTGGGTTTAGTGGCGAGAGTGAGCATAATATCAGGAGTCTGTTCAGACAGGTAAAATCTCATCACGATTTTACCTTTTTCACATTTGCCCCTTCCTTCAGTGGGCTATTGGGTAACAACGACGTAGCTACCTTCACGTTCCCCTTATTCCAGGCTCGTTCTCTTGCTCCCTCCATCTTGTTCATTGACGAGATAGACTCAATTTGTGGTAAGAGAGATGAGGCACAGAAAGACATGGAGAAGAGAATTGTAACACAACTCCTGACATGTATTGATGACCTGGGAACAAAGTCTGGTGGTCATGTTCTACTCTTAGGTAAAAAATGCGAATTCTATGTGAGACTCACTCAAATTTGGCGACAAAATTTCATCGCAGCTGGTATGATTTGACTACGATTCTCGTATGAATCTCTGGCACCCCTAATGATGTAAGATCGACGCGCATTCAGAATTGCCACAACGCGACACAACCGTGGGTTATTGCGTAACGCGCTAGAACATTAACATACAGTGACATTACTCACTAATCACAATAGCACGTTTTGCTCGAGCCGCGCATGTACGCGCGTATAAATGCGTCAATCATGCACGCCGGCCGTGTTTTCGATTTGATAATGATTTCAGACACAATTTTGAAGCAGGGAAGGAGTCTTTTTGGAGCAATTGTTATTTGGAGGAAAAGACCAATTATATCTGAACACACATTACAAGGTCAACTTTATAAAGGAGCAAAAGCTGACATAACGTACATTGACCATTCTCAACATTTCTTGTGTAGTCGCCAAAATGAGGGCGCTTTTACTTATTCAACTGGTCTCTCTTTCAATTTGCAGTTCGATTTTAAGAGAATATCTAGACGCTGTTGAGCAATTCGGGGATAATTCGATCTCTGGAGGTTCCCTTGGCTCGAGCACCCCTATAAACAAGGAACACTTTTTGGCGTTTAAGAAGTTCAAGGAAGAAGTTGATTTTATCAACAGCGATGACAGCATACCATTCTCTGCCGCCATCAACCAGTTTTCTATAATGACTGATTCAGAGAAATTGCTCTTCACTGGTCTCAATCAATCCATGAGAACGAATGACTTCCTTGGATCGGCTCAATTTATCGACGAAGGTTCTCTGTCCAGTAATCTGCCGGTGTCCTTCGATTGGGTTGAATTAGGGGCAGTGAACCCAATTAAACAACAGGGCGTATGCGGAAGTTGCTGGGCATTTGCTGCAGTTTCAGCAATAGAAAATGGTTATTTCAGAGTGACAAGCGAGAAGCCCATCTTTTCTGAACAAGAGGTCCTAAGTTGCACTTATGAAATGCATAAAGGAAAAAATGGTTGCGATGGTGGATGGCTGGATGCTCCAATGTACTATGTCTCAAGAAAAGATAGATTGGCACTGCAGAAAGATGTCCCCTACGTTGGCTCTGATCTGGAATGTCGTTATAATAAAGCACCTAACGCATTGACGAAAGCAAAAGTAGTGGGAGTCAAGAAAACCAACGGAGATAAGAATCTGAAGTTTCTGATCACTAAGGGTGTTGTTTCAGTAGCAGTAGCGACCCCGTCATCCTATTACACGTACTCAAATGGAATTTACACTGATCCCAAGGGGTGCACAGGGCGTGTCACCCATGCCATAAATGTTGTAGGATATGGGAAGGAGGGTAATAGAAACTTCTGGAGAGCGCGGAACTCATGGGGTAAGCAATGGGGCGAGGAGGGATACGTCAGATACAACAGAGACATCACAAATGTCTGCAAAATCAGCTATGATGTCGAACTCCCTGAAATGGTTTGTAGAAATGGTAACTGCAATGCATTTGACAATGTTAAGAGATGTGAAAATATATGGATGGACTCCTTCTGCAATGCAGTCTCTCCATATTGTAGAAGCACGACGAGTGTCAGCAATAAGTTGAAATTTAGAGAATTGATCAGGAAAAAGTGCAACAAATCATGCCGAGTCTGTTAAGTCGTGACATGTTCGATAGCGAATAATTTGCATTTTCTGCTGGTTTTTGAAATGATTTGATTGTTTTGCTTATGTTTGCAACTTTACTTGCTTGTCACTTTACCTATTATAGCCTTGATTTGAAGCTTTTAGATATTTCATATTGTATTATTGAGTTATCAATCTTCACTGTCTGCATTATAGCACTCAATCATATCGCGAAATAGAGGGATTAAAACGCGATAACCGAGAAACCAGAAATTCCTGCTGATTTTCATGCTCCTAATCCTATGTTTGTTACAGCTGCAACGAGTAGACCAGATGCTCTGGACGGTTCTATGAGGCGGGCAGGGAGGCTTGACAAGGAAGTGTGTCTCGGTATCCCTAATGAGAGGTAATTGAGTGTAATTGAACCGTTACACCAGTAAACTGCTGCTACACCACCTGCACAGTTCACTCCATCTCAATAGTTGAACATCATCAATTCCAGGCAACGCATTGCAATCCTCACGAAACTTTGCGCACCCCTGAAACTGGAAGGCAATTTCGATTTTCACCAAATCGCCCATAATACACCTGGATACGTTCCTGCTGATTTGGTCTCATTGGTGAGTCAACGAGCTTGTAATTGTATCAAAAGTTCATCAATAAGTCATCAATAACAATAAACATTAAACAGGTGTGATGGGTTGTCCATGAATTAAGCTTAACCCCTCGTGACATAGGTCAGGGAAGCATTCCTGAACGCAGTATCTCGTTTTCTACCTCAACTTATATCCAACAAAGATACAGAAACCTCTACGTCAAGCTGTGACTCGGAATACTTTGAGACACCAACAAAACCATCTTTCCGATCTTTCGTCGGAGGAGTGTGAGTATTGAGAAGGCTTAGATGTCCAAAAAAGAAAATGATTATCCCATTTCCACTATATCATCACCATCGGTAAACAACCAATCATCCGCTATTTCAGGAACCCGTTGCCAAGCGTTGATGAAAAGCAGAACTACTCCTCAATCATTGTCACTCCTGGTGATTTCCACGAGGCGACCAAGCACATCCAGCCTAGTGCTAAACGCGAGGGATTTGCCACGGTTCCTGATGTAACGTGGGATGACGTGGGTGCTCTTTCTGAAATACGGGAGGAGCTCACCATGTCCATACTGGCGCCTGTTAAGTGAGTGGTCCAACAGCTGGTCTCAGTACTTAAATTACTCTCAATCAGCCAGCTCTCTTCTATACCCATGATATACCAAATCCAGGTATCCAGAGAAGTTTGCCGCACTAGGCTTGACAAGCAGCCAGGGTATTCTACTGGCCGGCCCGCCTGGCTGTGGGAAAACACTCCTCGCAAAAGCGGTGGCCAATGAGAGCGGTATCAACTTCATTTCCGTGAAAGGTATACCATAGTTCGGGAGTATAGCATTATCATAACGTGTAGAAATAACGTATCACGTGACTCATGCGCACAATGTCACGTGTTCTATGCACAATGTCACGTTACCAGAGCTTCTCGCCCAGGTCCGGAGTTACTGAACATGTACGTGGGAGAGAGTGAACGTGCGGTACGGACAGTTTTCCAACGAGCACGTGCCTCTGCTCCCTGTGTTATATTCTTCGATGAGATTGATTCTCTCGTTCCGAAAAGATCACAATCCGAGGTTAGACTGACATCCAATTCAGTGACTGAAATTACTGCTGAGATCAATAGTTATAGTGATAGCACTGGCATAATGATAAATTTATCCATGTCACGTTATCCTTACACTCGTGTAACGTGCAGGGTGCGTCATCAGCACGTGTGGTTAACCAGCTCCTAACCGAAATGGATGGTTTGGAGTCACGGAAGAACGTTTTTATCATTGGAGCCACAAACAGAGTTGACATCATAGACCCTGCAATTTTGCGACCAGGCCGACTTGACAAGGTGAATTTTAACCTTCACCAGCACTCACTGAGTCTGATTTTCACCAAATTTTTCCCCAAAATATCTAGCATGAGGGTCAGCAGTCTCATTGCAATGACATATTATTCTCAGACACTGTTTGTATCACTTCCGAACAAGGACGATCGTCTGGCCATCCTACAGACTATTACACGAGGCGGTAGGCCCAAGCTACACCCAGAAGTATCCCTTCCAGAGATCGCTGAGGCATCCCAAGGATTCACGTTAGTAGCACTTGGAGTAGGTCATGATGTGCCAAGTCAAGATAACAACCACCATCACAGCAGTTTTATCATGTAATTGACACCACATCTCTTCAGTGGGGCAGACCTATCGGCGCTCATCAGAGAAGCATCCATCACGTGTCTGAAGGCAGACATGTTGGCGGGACGGAGCGGTGACAACTGTCAAGTGACAAAAGAACACTTCTCCAAGGCGCTCAACAATGTCAAGCCATCAGTATCGCTCACCGACCGACTCCTGTATGAACAGATGTCAAAACGCGAGAGTATTGTGCCTCTGTGAGAAACTTCCCTCCATCACGTTATTGTATAGTCACGGAGTTACGGTTTACTAGCAGACGGTTTAGCAGACTTGCTTATTATTTATTCTGACAATGCTGGGCGCTGGCTGTGTCGATGGTTTTTTACATGTTCTAAATACCGCGGGCTGGGCTATAACTATAAGTAAAATAATAACCCGAACCGATACATATTTTGGTTCAGGGGAGTAGCTATTCGTTGAAAACCGACAGTTTTATTCAGAAGAGGATGTGTTACCACGTTGCGTGACCCAACCTGCCGCGTGCGTCGTGACCTAACCAAGTTCCACGACCTTTCAGTTCATAGAGTAGAATAGGGGCGCGCAGCGTGTGCACAAGAGGATGTCGCGAACTTCCCACTATTCACTCTTCATGTGTTGCCGTCAATGCATGTGTTGCCGTAAATGCACGTGTTGCCGTAAATTTTAATGTCGGAATCTGTACGTGCACAGAATGCGAATATGCGCACGTACTACTATACACAATCGCAGTAATCCGAGGAATCCACTTCCAGAACCACGGCATCCACCGACGAATAAATCGCGAGCGAAACTGAAATGACTATGAGTATGAGCATTGAGCTTAAAGCTCGCGACATCCAGCAGTGAACTTGATATCTGGGCTGTATAATATTAGATGGTACTGCGTGTTTAATGTTTACCATAAAAGCATAACCATTACCAAGCTTTCATTTTCATTTGCAAATCATAATCTGCATTGATTATTAATCATATTGATCGTTATGGGGTATCAACTTCAAGTTNGGCGGGACGGAGCGGTGACAACTGTCAAGTGACAAAGGAACACTTCTCCAAGGCGCTCAACAATGTCAAGCCATCAGTATCGCTCACCGACCGACTCCTTTATGAACAGATGTCAAAACGCGAGAGTATTGTGCCTCTGTGAGAACCTTCCTCCATCACGTTATTGTAGTCACGGAGTCACGGAGTCACGGTTTACTAGCAGACTTGCTTATTATTTATTCTGACTATGCTGGGAGCTGGCTGTGTCGATGTTTTTTACATGTTCTAAATACCGCGGGCTGGGCTATAGGTAAAATAATAACCCGAACCGATACATACCTATTTTGGTTCAGGGGAGTAGCTATTCGTTGAAAACCGACAGTTTTATTCAGATGAGGATGTGTGACCACGGTGCGTGACCCAACCTGCCGCGGGCGTCGTGACCTAACCCAGTCCCACGACCTTTCAGTTCATAGAGTAGAGTGGGGCGCGCAGCGTTTGCACAAGAGGATGTCGCGAACTTCCCACTATTCACTCTTCATCATCATGTGTTGCCATTAATATTAATGTCGGTATCTATATCTGTACGTGCACACAATGCTAATATGCGCACGTACTTCTATACAATTACACAATCACTGTAATCTGCACTTCCAGAATCACGGCATCCACGGACGAATAAATCGTGCGCGAAATGAGCATTGAGCTTAAAGCTCGCGACATCCAGCAGTGAAGTTCACCCGCAGTACCATCTGATTTTATACAGCCCAGATATCAAGTTCACTGTGAACTTGATATCTGGGCTGTATAAAATTAGATGGTACTGCGAGTTCAATGTTTACCATAAAAGCATAACCATTACCAAGCTTTCATTTTCATTTGCAAATCATATTGATATTGATCGTTATGGGGTATCAACTTCAAGTTTGAAGTTAGACTGAGAGTGAAAGCTGAGGGTAAACATTCAGGCTAAATGATATTTCAATTTACTGCTGAGGTCTATTCTCCTGTCTCATTATTTTTACAATTTTATGTTCCCCCCAAAATATACGTCTATCAATTGTTAAACTACTAGATTCAAAATATATACTAAGTAAAGATTAAGTATAGATTAACTTAATCTATACTTAATCTTTACTTAATCATTACTTAATCATTTACTTGATCGTTAAGTACAGATTAACTTAAAGTGTGGAGCCGTTCATAATAAGAGCTGTATCCATGTCTGATGTCGAATCAGAGCACTGCAAATCGATCAAATCTCGCGGTCAAAATTGCAGGGTTACCGGTTAGAAGTCACGGACCCCTTGTACATACCTCAGACCTCAGGTCAGGGTTTCACTTTTATATGTACTTAAAACTGAATCATGCAATAGACCCTGGTCCTGCAATTAGGCGGTCACACTGCTCCAAAATCCAAATCCAATACCCCGGTCCTACTAGCTACTGTGCTACTGCTAGTAGTAGTAGTACTAGCACTGCTAGACGGAGACCCTAGCTGTACTTGTTAATGTTGAGAGACTGCCATGTGACATGGATTTGATCTGTGGTGACTATTTGGCAGCTAAAAATGGGACCTCGTATCTTGTCAATGTCTGGCCGCAATGATAGCCCCGCCAGAGTCAGCTGGGACAAGGAATTAAAATGAAAATTGGCTGAATGAAGCTGGAGAGCACAGGGGGTGTCGTTGACAAATGAGACAGTGGGAGAGAGATTTTGTGTAATGAGCTGAGGAATAGGAGCGGGTGTCTGTGGTGTATTGAGTCAGTGAAAAGTGAGGCGGTTACCATGATATGAATACTAGACTGAGGAAGACTATCCATGCTTGTACTGCACAAATTTTTTTCTTGTTTCCCTCACTTTTAGTTTTTCTTTTTAATTGCACAATATTCACTCACGCTAGTAGTAGTCGCTCTCGCTCTCGTTATGAGAGCCATTATCTTTGGTGTCAGTCTCTCGATTTCCATACTTGAAACTGCTGAAAACTCTCACACATCCCAAACTTCACAGCAGCACTCGGCCCGCAGATTCGATTCATGGTTCTAGACGAGGTTAACTGGGTCGACTGTAACCAGCGGAGATGCCTAAACCTCGTGAGGAGAGTGTTTCCTATCACTGTCTGGCTGCCCAACTACAGTCTTGACTCTGCGAAGAGGGATCTGATTGCAGGGGTGACAGTGGGCTTGCTAGTTGTTCCACAAGCACTGGCATACAGCAGGATTGCTGGGCTACCGCCCGTTTACGGCCTCTACTCGAGCTATATCAGTGTCTGGACATACATGATCCTTGGAACTTGTAAAGATGTGACGATGGGTCCCACCGCTATCGTATCAGCAGTGGTAGGCGGACTGACAAGAGCTGCAGGGGATATACCGTACATTGTGTGTTTGTCTCTCACTGCTGGCACATACTCTCTTCTACTGGGACTGTTACAGCAGAGCTGGATCATTCGACTTATATCAGTGCCCACACTGGGCGGATTTGTGTCAGGGGCTGTTATCAGGATTATACTGGGGCAGCTGGGAGCTCTCCTCGGCATTGCTGAGTGGCATTCTGACGGCATTATTGAGGTGGTAGAGGGTCTGGTTCATCAACTGGACAAGATAAGTTGGAGGGATGCTGAGTTGGGATTCATAGCAATGATCGTGCTGATTGCGTTAAAACTGCTACAACACATTTCCACTAAGCAGTATGAGAAGCTGGAAGATGGGCCACGCCCAGTTTTACAATACATCTGGAAAGCGCTTATCTTCCTTGGTCTAATGAAAAACATCATCGTTGTTGTCATGGCAACAGTAGTAGCGTATTTTCTGTACGAAAACGACACAACACCGTATCGAGTAGTAGGGCACATCAAGTCCGGTCTACAGTCGCCCGACATCTCCCCATTCTCGGTGTTCCGCGACAAGTGGTCACAGCTCCTCATCGACGGAGCGATTGTGGCAATTGTACTTCTTCTTGAGAATATATCCGTAGCAAAGACTTTCAGTAGGAAGAACAGGTACAAGTTTTCCATCAACCAAGAAATGCTGACTTTGGGAGTGGCGAATGTAATTGGATCGTTTTTCCAGTGTTTCCCGATAACAGCATCCTTTTCCCGGTCAAGTGTTAACAGTGAATCGGGTGTGTCAACCCCTGGGACCGGCCTGTGGTCGGGTCTGGTTGTTACCCTGGCCCTTGTGGTTCTCACTCCGTGTTTCCGCTTCCTCCCCAACACAGCTCTTGCCGCTGTCATTATTGTGGCGGTGTCTGTGTTGATAGACTTCTCCGCCCCTGTCACCATGTGGCCCATACGGAAATCGGGATCCCTCACATGGGTAGTGACCTTTGTGGCGGTACTGATTATAGGGGTAGAGTTTGGAATAGCTGTGGGGTTGGGATGTGAGATGGTTCAACTCCTGGTACGGAACATCAGACCGGAGATCACAACCCGGGATTTGGGAGACGGGATGATAATCGTGGGGTTGAGGAGGGGGTGTAATTTCCTGGGAGTTGAACATCTTACAACCAAAGTGGAGGAAATTGTAAGTGGACACGATGGTCAGCAGCTCACTCCAGTCAGGGCAATCCTCATCGACATGACCCGTGTCAGTGACATGGACATAACTGCACTTCACTATCTCAGAGAGATGACAAGTGAGTGTGAGGGGAGCGGAGTTTCGGTGCTGATCTTCGGACTCTCAGAGGAGCTAGCTGATGATCTAGCCGACATGAATATGCAGGTGAGGAATTTGGATGCTGTTAGCGAGCTGGACGCTGTGAGAGTAGCGAAAAGTCTGCTGAGCAGAGATGACGATTACTGCTCTGAATTCGAGATACAGTAATGATCTCGAATGGGATATGGGAGTCTTTCATGGGAATTTTAATGTGCATAATGAGTAACTTTGATGTTTTATTTTTTAAAAAGCGTTTGTCTAGCGTCTTACTCGGTTAACAATCATAAAGGCGTAACAATCATGTGATGAGTATGTCACTTGTCAGTATGAAGTTATTCTCATCGCATAAATATACCATGATCCATATCTTACACCTATAGTACCTATCAAATACAGCTACATATGGTGCATACAATTAGCACACACACCGCGCGTGCATCATGTCTCATCACGTGTCAGAGTTATACACGTGTTAGTATTACACGTGCTATACCACTGTGTATTATGTGCTACTTGATGTATACATGAATACATAAGTATCGGAGTGAGAGAGCAGGGGAGAGTGTGTACACTCTTCAATAGGCAGGGGGTACTGTGCTCACCTCACCGGCGCAGTGCTTAGTTCCACTTCAATTTTGTCCATATAAGGCATAATTACTTGCCACAATCAAAACCTGACTCTCTCTCGCTTCCTCACATAAGGTCGCAAGGTCAATACTGTTCATAAGCCTTTCGTCAAATTTGACTAGTGTTTCTGTGTGCTCTTGACTCTTCTTGGGCCGTGTAACATTGACTTGTCTTTCGTCAGAATATTTCCCTTTGTATACTCGTCATCATGACCGATCGTTTTGGTTATCAACTACATCAAAATCAACAGATCATCCATTGTTAACTCGAACATTTCACGACACATCACATCATACACTGCATCGAAGTGACAGAAATTACCAATTCCCTCCCGAAAAAACATCATCCTGTACTCATCTATATATAGTTCAAACATTGCCAGGTTTCACAGACATGGTAACAGTGACAGTCGAGCCAGCAATCCTAGTTTTCATGTTCACCATATACTTGTGGTATCCTATGTGCACGGAACTGATTTATGAGAATGTACTGGGATCGGAGAATAGAGAGTGCCCGTGAGTAACTATTAAGTAAGAAAGTGGTGTCAAGGAGGTCCTCCAGGGAAAGTGGTGTCAAGGAGAAGCTCCAGGGAACGTGGTGTCAAGGAGAAATTTCAGGGAAAGTGGTGTCAAGGAGAAGTTCCAGGAAAAGTGATGTCAAGGAGAAATTCCAGGGAAAGTGGTGTCAAGGAGATTTCTTAAAGAAAGTGGCCCCATAAGAAAAGGCTTCAAATAGAGGTGGTGTCAGTTAATTATAATAGAGGTGATGTTAAGGGGAAGGTTTATGTTGCGAAGTGAAAATGGTGAAAAATTGAAATGGCATGCAAGGGTAAGCTGGTTAGTGGCTGTGTCAGCAGCTACACTTTCAAAACGGTCACTCTATGTACAGGGAAAACGATACAGCCTGTAGCAAGTGGAAGGAGTCAGCTCAGGAGGAAGTGACGAGATTACAACTCTACATTGCTGCTTCCCGGCACATTCCTGCCTTCTTCTCCGCCCTCATCATGGGCTCCTTCTCAGACAGGTATTGAAATAACATGGTGAGATAAAATAGGGAGATTGGGGAGCTGATCTATAGTTGGAAGAGGCCTCGAAATTTGCAGTGTTGGATACTGTACTAATTTGCTATTGCAAATTGTTCTGCCAACGACGATAATTATAATAGCTATGCTCTTTCATTGTGACAGGTACGGGAGAAAACCCGTCATGATCTTATCTTGTATTGGTAATGGGCTATGGACAGCAGTTATGCTTCTACAAGTTTACTTCAAGTGAGTCGTCACTGCTATTATTCTAACTGAGGATTTGAGTGCAAATGTAATGAGTGCTCTCTGGCAACATAATTGCCGCGGGAACAGGCTAATGATGACATGATCTTGGCAAGTACTCAGCAACACTGTGCTCGCGGCAGGTTCTCAGTTTACTATTTCCTGATTGGCGGTGTTATTGACGGTTGCTGTGGCGGAATCGGCTCATTCCTCTTCTCATCATTCGCCTTCGCGGCGGACACCTCCACTGAGTCAGAGAGGACCAGGAAAATATCCATTTCAGAGGGCATGATATGCTTGGGAGGATTTGTAGCCTCAATCACAGGTACAGCTGGAAATAGGTGATCCCATCACTCATGTAGTTGTTGAATTCTGTTTTAGGATAAATCCCCACTACCCAAGCATGCCCTATGCCATGAATCACGTGAAACTGACAGTGAAAGTAGGGAACTAAATAATAATGGTTTTAGGGGGACTGTGGTCGGATAAGACAGGTTTTGCAGCACCTCTCTTCACGGTACTACTGTGCTACGTGTTCATCATTGTGTACGTGGCTGTCCGTCTCAAAGAACCGCGGAAGGTGCGTGAGAAATTGCGAAAAGACTAAAAAGGTAAATACGTCTGTTTCCGTTGTATAACAAATGATTTGATTGTTCTTTGTTCAGGTGTCCCGACTGAAGTCGTACAAATTCACCGAGCATATCAAACGAACATGCAACCTCATACGGTTAGTGTTTAATAGAATAATAACATGGATCGATCAGTAGGCTTCACTCGGAATGAGTGTTGCGATGAGAATATTGCGACTGAGTGTGTTTTGAGTTTCATGCCCGGAAGTTCACGGTGTTACGAATATTAAATAATATGATCATCAAATCATGAATATCAAACAACAGTCTGATACAGATGATCACATATAATGAGGTATGATTGGAATGAGCACTACTCACCGCATTCAGGAACCCCGGGACGTCCCATCAAACCCTAATCCTGTCCATGACAATATTCTCCATTCTGATAGCAGTCCTCGCGGGTACCAACAACATCTTCATCCTATTCCTGCTTGATAAACCATTTGATTGGTCTAAGGTTTGCGAAAATAGCTGCATTAAATAGGAAAACAAAGTAGCTATTCTTTATCACACCAAGTAGGAACGACACAACTTAACATTTACAGTGGTATTATTTTGAACGAAAACTAACCTGTTACAGACGAGTATAGGATATTTCCTTGCGTTCAACACTCTCCTAAACGGACTGGTAACATTGCTAGCACTACCCGAGTTTAACAAACACTTTGGCGACTATTGGACAGCCCTGACGGGCGTGGTGGCGGCATGCATCAGTTCCATCATTGCTGGAGTCTCGACCGATGATTGGATGCTCTTCCTGGGTAGGTAAAGTGGATAAGTGAACGGTGATTCTAGCATTTCAGCATTGTGATTCTTGTCAAAATAGCGTTAACTCACATGTGACAATATTTAACGAGATGAAAACTGTACACCCCCTCAATATCATGATTCATGACTCACCATGTCTGACAGGTTCCACAGTGGGTGCAGTAGGGAGTTTAGCAATCCCCACACTGAGATCAGAAATGAGCAAGATGATATCACCCAGTTGTCAGGGAGCACTCTTCTCTCTCATGTCGGCGTGTGACATCCTAGTGGTGTTAGTTAGCAGCTCTCTCATGAGCAAGGTGCGTGGCTGTGTGTGTGTGTGTGTGCGTGTGTGCGTGTGGTTGTGTTGTGTGTTTGTGTATGTGTGTGTGTGTTTCTGTGGCCGTGTTTGTGTGTGTGTGTGTGTGAGTCTATGTGTGTCTCTGTTGTGACTTGTATCTGTGTGTGCACTGTGCGTGTTTGTGTGTGTGCGTGTTTGTATGTGTGAACGATTGACAATGAGACGAGTTCATTGCGTAGTATTCAAGCTACATTAATAGAACATTTTCCTAGATATACGAAGAAACTCATTCCTACTATCATGGGTTCTGTTTTCTTATTGAAGCTGGCCTCGCATTTGTTGCTATCGGTCTAATGGTGTGAGTATTTATGCTATCATGGTATCATACTTCGTAATATTGTAACATGAACACCGTTACAGCATTGTAACATCACATAGTAACAAGATCGTAACACAAAAAACACATTTAATAATAGGATTATTGATAGGATTAAATTAAAGGATTATTCATTAAATCTCTTAAGACTAAAACCATACTGTGATCCATCTTGATCTCCAGGGCCCAGAGAATAGTCAGTGTAATGCAACAGCGGAAGTGTGGCCGTGAGCAACTCATCACAGAGACTGATACTGGGAACACCAATGATGATCACACTGTAAGTCCTTACAATATTGATCGGAAATCGACCAATTTCCACAACCGAATCTAACAAAATGATCGGAAATAAGCACTGATGGAAAGCATCCCGCTATCTCACACATTTCCTCGTATTCAGAGACCAGATTACGTGATGACTGATGTTGAGGATGACTGTGAGAGCATACAGCTGAGTGACATCAGACCTCGTGGCCTCCTCACGGCGGCGGCGGCGGCGGACACAGTCCGTCTGACGGGGACCGATGAGCGGCAGCAGGGGCAGGAGGAATCTACTCCACCAACCATGATACCATTTGTATCAGAGACAGTTAGACACAGGCCAGAGCTACTGGTCCCTAGCACCGAGGCGCCGTCTATTAACAGTGGAGGAGTTGAACATCTAGACAGAACGTTAGTGAATATCTGGGAGGAATCTAATGCAGCACCAGCAGTCGATATCAGTGGTTTCGGGACATGTGGGCACGTGACTTGTTCGTTCAACAGCCACCAGGAACAGCCACAATCGAGTTATATATAGAGCATACTCAAGTGGCTAGGTGGATGATCCATCATACCTATAACTTGGATGACGATTGCTATTTGCTTTAAACAGCAAACAGAACTATTCAGACTTAAATTTCAATTTCTAGACTTCAATCTGTTACCATGAGGAATCATTTGTAACAGAGCGGCACCTATCAAATAGTAAAAAACCTCAAAAACAACAAAAAAAAACCTCAAAAACAACACGTAATGGCAAACGCAGGTCATATTAATTGCAATGGACACCGTACCGCGCGGCCCAATAATTTGATCTAACTGCAAATCACGCGCAAACTTTCCCACCGTTTTGTCTTATATCAACCGCGCGCGCCGGCTACGAACGCTTTTTCTGGTCACGTTATTTGCAGCATCATTCTATTGTAATCAGTGGCTCACATGAGTGTACATAGTGGTGTGTATACCAGAAGTGTGCTGCGATAGCAGACGAAGTGAGTGTAGCGCAAATCGTAATATTAGCACACACGAATTCTTCATTCTTAATTTTCGGCTTACTTTCGAGCATTATTCCGAATCATATATGACAAATGTTCTTCAGATAATATAATCCCAAACGAATGAATGACGAAAATCGATTATTCTGTAGAAGTAGGAACTCGGCTCTTTGTAATTACGTATTTTGTAATACTCAACTACAGCCTGCTACTATAGAGTATAAGTACGTAGAAGTGAAGCAAGATGTGTTTTTGGGAACTTATTACTTTTCAAATCACAACAATTTATTGTTATATAAATAGTGACGAATCTGCATAATTAGATGAAATATAAATAAATGAATTCTAAGCTGTAATGCTGTGCAATTTTGGGATATCATAACAACCATCTTCAGCATTTAATACGCACACAAAGTGCAGTTTTAATGTGATCACGATCCAAATTGGAATTCTGTCATTTTCCTATTATCATTTATATTAAACTATCGAATATATTATGCTTGATGTGAAATCAAATACTCTCATATTTATATGAATGCAGTTAAAGTTAAATAAAATCCACTCGTACGCGTCAAGTGGTAAAATTTTAAAACACCTGTCATATTTTTACAAGCTTAGATATTCGTCATGAAAACAAAAAAGTAAACACTGATCATTACTGATCATACATCCATCTCCGTGTCGTCAGAACAAAATGGTAACAGCGGTGAGCAGTACCTGGCTGTACCAACTATATATCACAAGTAATCCCGTTCATGCTCATTTCACCCATTTTGCAACTATTCGTTTCAGGGTCATGGAGCCGTGATCCATTCCACATATCATATGTGTCAATACGTTAACCAGTAACATGAGCAGTCCTGTTTCTGTACTGCAACTATTGGTAAGTGGTAAATGAATTATATAAGTTCATAGGAAACTGGAGATTAGATTTGATGAAGCAATCAATAATCATGGTCTGAGACCCTTTTTAATTCCGTATCATTTTCCTCTTGCTGAACGATTCAATGCAAGGTAAATAAATGTGTGATATGTATGATACACACTATACAAATCCTGTATATGCATTCGTCATGTTTAAATCATGTTAACTGAAATAATTGAAATCCATCAATCGAGTAGAATCAATTAACCGTCCTTTGCAATAAAAAGGCCACTGCAACAATCATCCGTCCCACCGTCCCTCCTATAATTCTGTCCATTATTGTCCTTGTTCCGCTGAATATGTACAATTTCTTCCCGCAGGGATGGATTCAACCCCTGAAGATATGTACCACACGTGTAATGTACTGTCGACAGATAGGACATTCCTGAAATGGGGGGAGAGAGACTGGTCACGTGATATAGTGGAAGATCAATCAATATCTCCTCTATCTTTATTGTGTGTTAACCTCTATCAAGTTAATGGACTTCAATCAAAACATATCACACGTCCGATTGACATGGCCCCCTTTACTATAACATACTCTATAGGGGGGATCGGGTTGTAGCTGAAATTCTAAATTGAAAATCTTCCAGACTCAAACCAGTAAACTCCACAATATAGAGCAAGGTTAGAGGGTATATTAGGGGCTGTTAGGGTGACCGTATAACAACATGGAATCAATTTACAACAATCCCAAAATTATTTCCGGATTAGAGTGCTCTACTCTTGACTCTCCTATATACCAGATTTCCGACATTTCCTAGTTATGTCAACAGTCGGGGTATAGGTAATTGGCTACTCTCTCTCTCTCTCTAATGTTTACTCTGGATGTATGACCAAGGGGCAGCAAATGGGTCTCATCCTTACCCCATATTACAAGCTCATACATTTACCCGCCATCGTGTTATTATGCGAGTGTGTGTATACATTTGACAGTTTTATAACAGTATAAATTCGTGTAGCCATAGTAACAGTAATAGGTCAGCTTATTGGAGTTTGTGTCATTGTGTGTGTGCATATATGTGTGTGGGAGTGTGTGTGTGCGTGTGTGTGTGTGTGTGT
>CAMPET010000004.1:383387-393565 GCA_946803715.1 Beroe ovata | reverse complement strand
GTGTGAAGAAGGAGCATTTGTTATTATTATAAGTTTGGATGAAGCCTCATTCCCCTCCCGAAATTGAACGGCCATTGAGTATGATTCGATTATTTAAGCGCCGCTTAGTTATTCTCGTGAAAGTGGATCATGAACAGCTGAAATGATTATGAATCTCTCGCTAATTCGTGAATTAGATATACCACGTTCAATACGACTGAATATGGATTGATCGTCATTATTACAGTTGTAATGGCAGCTCATACCATCTTCACTTTATTTATTCTGGATTCCGNTGTGTGTGTGTGTGTGTGTGTGTGTGTTTGTGTTCTCACCAAGTTCCTCCTTGCTCCCACCTCAACCCATTCGCTTCCATCTCCCCCTACCCCTATTTCCTTGAAGAAGGAACATTCTTACTATAAGTTTGGATGAAACCCTCATTCCTCTCCCGAAATTGAACGGTTCATGAGTGTGATTTGATAATTTAATCGTTGCTAAGTTATTCTCGTGAAAGTGGATCATGAACAGCTGAAATAATTATGAATCTCTCGCTAATTCGTGAATTAGATATACCACGTTCAATACGACTGTATATGGATTGATCGTCATTATTACAGTTGTAATGGCAGCTAATACCATCTTCACTTTATTTATTCTGGATTCCGTTCGATAATTGACTGAAGCAAGCACCTTTACAAATTCAAAGGTGTAACCCTTTTGACTGAAGCGGTCCGGAAATCGGAAATTCCTTTTCATGCGACCAGGAAACTTCCGGTTTAAAAATATAAGTGACCAAATAGCCGATCTTACAGTTCAAGCACATGTAGATTGCATGAAAATGAGGAGAAGTGAAATTCCTCATGGATTATAATCATTAACTGGTGTTTTCTGGGGGAGAAGACGCGATTAGGTATTGTGCGATTATTCTGTGGATCGAACATTTGAAAGGTTTTTCCCATGACGATGTGATGATTTCATTTTACCTGCTGGAGTAAATTTGGTAACGTTATTGTAATCAATGATACCTCGTGAGGAGGACATCACGGTGAGAGAGGATGTGACAGGGGAGAGTTTACAAAGGGAATAGGTACAGTGTATACTGTATGTACACTGTGTACTCTGTGTACTGCACTCTGTGTACATTGTACTCTGTGTACATTGTACTCTGTGTACAGTGTACTCTGTGTACATTGTACTCTGTGTACATTGTACTCTGTGTACACGGTACTCTGTGTACATTGTACTCTGTGTACTGCACTATGTGTACATTGTACTCTGTGTACATTGTACATTATACCCTGTGTATTGCAGTGTACAGTAATTATACTTCCACTCTACATTGCAGTGAACCATGGTACTGACAAGCACTGAATGAGTACTTAAGTCAGCACTCCGATTGAGTGTCAGCCCATGGTGTCCATGCCGGCAGAGTGGTGCAGTTACCATGGTGTCCATGCTTGCAGTGTGTTGCAGTTACGATGACACCGTGTAACACTATGATCATGATATGCACAGCGAGATAACGCGGTACATGTAGTGTCTGTCAACACGATGATAACAGATGGGGGGACAGTGGATATTTCCATGCACTTTATTATTACTATGCTTTATACTAGAATTGGGAGGGAGAGGTTCTGACTGTAATTGCTGTTAATTAGTACATTATTTCAAATTCATGTTTATTATTTCAAATTCATGTTACATTATCAGACATCTATTATTTCATGCTCAATTTATTTCACCCTGATCAAGAAATCAAATGATGCATCAGATAATCACTATTCATTACCAATTACATCATTCACGATACCTACTTATGCAAGTGTGTGAGTATGTACTCTGTGTGTGTCTGTGTCTGTGTCTGTGTGTGTGTTGAATGTGTCATTACACTTTTCCGATATCGGTTCAACCACAAGCAAATGAGCAAATGAAAACCATCACATTTCTGAGAAATGGGTCCTGTGTTTCAGTGAAGTGAGCAGTGGAGAATGTTGATGAATGCATGTTGTATCTTCTCACATTGAAACACCACGGCTCATTGCAAGACAGTTTTAGTAATATTTCATCCAGTACAGATCAATATTATGCAGTCATTGAGCTGTCAGAGTTTGCATGACTTGGACAAACGTTTTCGACATCCGATTTCTAAACTAGACATTGATAATTCATCAAGAAGTACCTAGCTCATCGTTATGAAGAGATCCCATTGCGAAAAAGGAGGAGTATAAGCATACCGTTCCCAAAAACGCCAGGAGTAATGCACTACTAATTGCATTGTACTTTTGTGAATTCTGCTTCCCAGTTTCCGGATGCTGTAAAAAGTGTTTTAGCCTATATACTAATATAGGCCCGTCCATTACTACTTTATATACCCGTATAATGACTGTTATAAATAGCACAATACGTATAGTAACGAGGTATATTCTGTAAAGTACTAAGAACATTGGGAGCATGACTCGGTTGAATAAGCTGAGGAAGCGGCAGAGAGAGAGAGAGCTCTACTTAATATAGTATATTAATGTGATGTACTCTCTCTCTCTCTCTTGTACTCTGAATATGAGTGCAACACGCACTGAACAGTTGTACACTCAAATGTGTACAATGAATGTGTACAATTATAGCACTCGCTATCTTGGTTATCAGTGTATTCTCAGTGGGGCATTGGAGAGGATGAGTTGGTGTAGTCTCTAATTGAACTGACATGGCTATTTATGCACATCTGGAATTCCACTAGGTATGTCAAGTACTGATGATTGAAGGGATCAATTCAATCAATTCATTGCTAAGACTTACCATATCATACACCGACGTTAGACCTGCATAAGACCAGCGCCAAACCTGCACAAGACTGGCGCCAAACCTACATTAGACCAGCGCGGTAAAACTGGCGTTAGACCTGCATACGACCAGCGCCTGGTCAAAGTGGCAAACGGACTTATGCCCCTCTAAATATCTATAATACAATCTCGTGCATATTACAAAACAAGCTCTTATTGCATATAGCCTGTGCTTTATCATTGTTGGAGTGCACTGCACGTCATATACTGTACATAAAACAGATATGTATCTAACAAGTAGTAGTACCTTGAATTTCTTTGAACAAAGAAGGCAGGAGACGAGGTGTCCACATTCGAGGAAAACACAGTCAATCAGAGCATCCCAGCAAATCTTACAACAGTCCTCTTCACTCACCTGCCCTGTATTTTGCTTCTCTTCGTACAAGCGAAGTACCTAATTGAATTTGTCATGTCATAAGAGACAGTTTAAAGCAACAAAGGAGCATATTTTCTTATTCGTTTCAGTGTACAGCATCAGCAACCAAATGGGAGGACAGACAGTCAATTTTGGTATTCAAAGGTATAGATAGAAATGAATACCTTTTTCTGGAGTTCATTCTTCTCTATACAACCAGTAAAATCAACACAATAGTTGGATAGTATGTCCTGAGATGTGAATATTGATAAATTAAACTTATCAATTAGATATCACCTTATCAATGAAATATATTTTGGTACATACAGCGAATTCTTCTCAAATATGGCTTACCTTGAGTTCCTTCACAGTCAGATTCTGAATGTCTTTCTCAGATTTGATTGAATGCAGTGAATTCTTTGGAGGTTGAAATGCTGACTTTCTAAAAATCTTAGATGGTTGAATTACAGGCTCAGTAGGGTGCACATCTGAAAATATGGCAAAATATAGTTCTTGTGACACTTTTTCAGAACTGCAATGAAGTGAGGATTGATAAATGACTTCCGAGGAAAGTGTATTATGGCGGATCAGAAGGCTCACCCGGAATTTTATCTCTGAAAAATAGAATTTGACCCTTCTGCTCCGCACGTGGATCACAGGGCTCATCTAAGGTGAGCCTTCTGATCCACGTGGCGCTTCTCTGGGGTCAAGTCAAAATTCGGTGATCCTCCTGATCCACCTAAGGTGGATCAGGAGGGTCACTCAAATCCAATTTGACCCCAGGGAAGTGCAACGTGGATCAGAAGGGTCACCTAAGATGAACCCTGTGATCCACGTGTGGATCAGGAGGGTCACACAGAAAAATAGAATTTGACCCTCCTGATCCATACACGTGGATCACCGAGTTCACTTAGGTGACCCTTCTGATCCACGTTGCGCTTCCCTGGGGTCAAATTGGATTTGAGTGATCATCGAATTTTGACTTGACCCCAGAGAAGCGCCACATGGATCAGAAGGCTCACCTAAGATGAGCCCTGTGATCCACGTGCGGAGCAGAAGGGTCAAATTCCATTTTTCAGAGATAAAATTCCAGGTGAGCCTCCTGATCTGCCATAGTGTATACTCACTGGTTGATAAACAATTTCCCATAACATAACACATACTATATCATAAATTTAGATGCCATTTATCCTTTATTCTGAGAACATTTTCTGAGAATTGAGAAGTAAATAAATCATAGTTCATCTTCCATAAGTACAAAATCTTTGGCGTTTGAAGTATTTAGCCCAGCATAACCATGTACTTCAAAGAATCACAACTGGCCTGTGATTCATAATACTGAATCATAATACTTAATCTGAAGTGTTATACAAGCAATCCAGATACAACTTATAGCAGGAAGCAACCCATGAAGAACAGAAAGATACAATGAGAGATTTCATGGTATGATACAATCCAAGCTACAATTAAACTGACTATCATAAATTCTCGATTCAACATAAGGTAAGAGCCCATAGGCGAGGCCAAGGCCCAAATGACAATAAAGAGTTTTGCGTGATTTAGCTAATTGAGTTCACCTCAGCAATTTGTCAGATTTTAGCTGACCTCTGTTCCTTATCGTAGACAGACAAATTAATAATTTGCAAGAGCTGCGCAGCTCCGTGTTTTTTCGCAGTGCACCTCCAACGTTGTAGGATTTTACCCTACCGTCGGTGCGCGCGATTTTCAATCCGCCCCGATAAAATCGCCCCGATAAAATCCCGCCAGCAAGGGTAGGGTGAAATCTTACAACTCCAACGACGCTTGGCTGTCAATTTGCCGGACGTATCTGTCCACTATTTCTTGCGCGCCGCGCAAGAAACAGCGGACAGATAACATCCGGCAACTGTCAATAATAGCCCGTCGAGAATTTCATTGCTGGCGCTTTGCCTGGCGATGCTAGGCCCATCTGACGCGAGAATATAATTTGCGGCGCGCGCAATGAAATTCTCGACAGGGGCTATCATCGAGCGACAGCCAACTGGCGCTCGCCGCTTCGCGTTCGCTGGACCTAGCATCGCCAGGAGACTTAACGCGACGCAAGCTCGCATCATATCACTATCAGCGCGGCGGAACATGGTACACAAAGCCAAAATGAAGCGGCAATGGGCAAGCACCGCACGAACAATTTCAGTACACAATACACATTGTATTTGTAAGATCGATTTCAATCGTGAACACGATAACTTACAGTTACAGTGTAATGTACAACTACCAGTTTCAATATGAATAAAATAAGATACGCATAACTACTATTAAATACACTCATGCAGTCATGAAATAAATCGAATGCCGGCGACCAGTAACAAGCGAAAACCGGGACATACTTATTACTCAAGCATTGCTAACTAGGTGTATACCATCCTTTGGATCAGATCCCTCATGTCCCTATCTTCATTCGACAGAAGATACTTGAAATCAAGATCCGTGTACTCGCTGGACAACATGAGATCGCTTATAGCACGTGGGTAGAGACGAAAATCAGTAGAAAGAAAGGCGCACGCAAGATTTTCGGTTTTTCCGTATTGAGACAGTTCCCAAGATACTGTTCGAGCTAAATTTTCATTAGGGCAATCCGTACACACAGGTTTTGGACCCTCTTTCTTATCAAAGCAAGCGTTCTCGAAAGATTCCCGCATAACTTGGAATTGTTCGAGTTCGGACGATATTTTCTCACGGCCGATTTCTTCAATACGCGTTTCAAACTTTTCTCTGAAATAGTTGTATATCTGACTGTCCAAGCCCATCACAGCCCGTAATCTGCGTGTCGTGTCCAATGAGATGTCACTGCTTGTTTTCTGCTCAGTTACCTTCTTGTTGAGATACAAAATGTCAAGTAAATCCCAGCTGAGAATGTTCTTCAAAACGACAAGGGATTCATCCATTTTATCTGTTATCATGACAAAATCTAACTCAACGTCAAGCATCCCGATAAATAAGGTGAGTCTGTCCCTGACCGTCAAATATGACATATTCTCGGTGTATCGACTCCAGCCTAAATCCCTCGCGATACTGTTTAGCTCCAGACACCCATAGCTGACCTCTGATTTTCCCTCCAAGTCCAGGAAATTACACGTTTGATCGAGATGAATATTGACTAATTCGTCGTAGGTATAATTAGGACCAAACTGCCTCTGGAGTCTGTCCTTGTGCCCGTAGAACGAGAACATGGACTTGAACTGACTGACCGGGGAGCGGGTGACACTAGTGTAGAAAGTGGTGTTCTTGGGCAGAACCAAATGCTGGAAATACCTGTTGAATCTGCAATGCTGTGTCTGGATATTCCATGTCTCACCATCACGGGGAGGTATGAGCGTCGACACAAATTCCTCATCCACATCCTTCATGGTGTTCGTGTAGGGAGGTAGTACGAAGTTGAGTCGTCTCTTTACACCGTACAGATAGAAAATACTGCCGAGTGTAGAGCTACCCGTCTTGTGTGTTTTCAGGAACAGGAAGTTGGGTTTTCCCTTGGGTTTTCCCTTGATAGTTGCGTTCGATGATCGGGATTCATTGTCCCCGCTGGAAAGTGATCCGAAATGGGCAAAAGACATGAAGATGATGAGCAGCGACACCCCTATGATCGATATGCTAATACGTTTCATGATCACCAAATTCCCCTCCTGAAGTAAAGAGCTTGGTTACTTTACGTGGGGTCAGAACAAGCAATACAATATGATTTGAAGTTATGGAAGTTTAAAACTTGCATCCAACTGAAGGAGAAATAATCGATGGAAAACCATGTACTGTGTAACTGCCGCATTATTGCTACACATGTGTACAAACTAGAAGTCAAAATTGAGAATCTCAATACAAGGAAAAAAGAGGGGGGATAAATTACACTATTGAGATAGTGTTGCCTTCTCATCACATGAAAATAGGGTGCAATCAGAACATACACTTCTCAACAATCAATGGCAATGGTCTATCCTCCCCTATAGTTTAACAATATTCCTTAACCCACCTTAATATATTAAGAAGAGTGAAGGAAAAGCCGCGTTTGTCCCTCCTCCATCGATCTACAAGATGTATACAGATTCTATCCCATTTGACACACATTTAGCTCCTGAAGATAATGATTATTAACTATGGAAACATGCTCATGAGGCAATCATAATGAGACGTAACTTGTTAATCAGAATCATGTACCTAGTGTAGTTGCACATATTCGCATCAATAGCACCACATGCCAAAGTACGGTTGGCCAATTGCCAGCAGATTTTAGCGCTCGCGGGCCACTACAAAAGCCCGGGAACCGCCAGAAGCGCGCATGCGCGGCGTAAACGTTAACAAATTTACTGATGACCATGACATTTGTTCAGCGTGAGACGCGCAAGAAGACCCTTTTCCTGTGAAATAGTGGCAATTTCTAACAAAGATAAGAAAAAATTCAGTATTACGTGAGTTAATTCTTACCCAAACTGCGACTACACACCAAGTTCATGCCAATCTTTTTCTACTCTTGCTGGATGTGGCTTCTCTGAGCGGCTTCCCCTTCTTCACTGCCGCCTTCGCGGCCTCCACAGAGCTCTGGAATTCAGCAACTTCATGCTCATTCTCCTTCAACTTGAGTGTAGAGCACTCTACTTCAGAGTCGACATTCTTCAGAACATCGGTGCATGATTCTGACCATTCAGTCAGGGAGGTTAACAAATAGTTGTATTGCTCAGGCGTAACATCATAACCCGTTACTTGATTAACAAATACTTGCTCCGTCGCTTCATCAATCTTACAGTCCAGGACACCATGCTGAATACTCTGTATCACAACTTGTTCCAAATCACGTGAATCACACAGCCCTGTTTCAGACATCATGTCGCCATAACTCAGCACACGCTCATTCGTACTCATCCGCAGGATTGTCAAAATACGGAGCTTCGTTTGCTCGTCCTCGGAAAGTTGCGGAAGTTTTGCCGCGTTTTCAGCGTAAGTTGCATACTTCCCGGTGGAGAACAGGGCGAGAAGTTGGAGGTACGGTTCATGTTCGGTCCCGGAGAGAATGCTGCATTTTTCCAACAGATCCGTGAAGTGGTATGTCGCTTCCGATGCAAGAGCTTTCCGGATATCGGCAATGAGAACGTCGCAGTCTGGTTTCATAGTACCTATAATAACAGGGGATTGTTTTTAAACCAGAAATATAATAAGCTAATTTATCGGCCAATTAACGGTGTTTGAGTAGTCAGGGTATTTTGAAATGTATCATGAGATGATGGGACAAAGATGCTTGATGGGTTGAAAATGGAGGTACTCAAAACAGGAGGGTGTTGTATCGTTCAAGGTTTCTATCTCGGGAAATCATCGTACAGACTGCGTATGTTTACATATCGCGGAAAAAAGATATGATCAAGGAGCGCTGTATGACATTCCGGCCACATTCTACACCTATGTGCACACATACCGGTAACACACTCGTTCTAACAGGTCATCGGAGAGCGGGGATTGGGGAATCAGTTTTTGCAATAATCATCCTCTTCCATTCCGAGTAAACCGCCTAAACCGGGAACATTCCATTTGCAGCAAATGAAATTATAATGCCTGATACAATGATTGGGTGTGTGTGTGTGATAAGAAAAACCCCAAACCTCACTCAACAGTAAATTTGAATCTTCGCGGTCGTGCAGCAATATGTTGATAAGGTCGGTCTTAAAACACACACACACACATACACATTCACTCATTATATATTAATCAGCACATGTATAAATTAGGAAGATGAGGCTCTCACGTGATGGAAATGCGGGGCTACGATTGGTCGGATAAATCACGTGACCCTGGACAGACCTCAGTCTATCAATCCCACGCTAAACAGTTGCTTCCTAGATTCCTTCACTCAATCACCCTTAGAACCCTTCAGCCTCTTGAGTTATGGGCGCCTAAATGTATCCCATGATCACAAGATTATCCAATCAGAGGCGGGTACTGAGATCACGTGACCCTCAGTTGACCAATAGGGACAGAGGGCTGTGGTAGATCAGTACATACGTTTAGATGTTGGTGGGTATTATAGTGTGAATGTAGCAGTGCTCGAAATCCAATACCAGTAAATGTGCGGTATGTGTGAATGTGAAAAGGGGGGAGGGAGGAGAGATGGGTGCAAGGAGGTGATAACTTTTCATCTGATAACTATCATAACTGATGGCATGCGTTAACACCAGTTTCCACATGCAATTCAAAATAATACCGGAAAATTAACAAGCATTACAAAAAATATACACAACAATTCGAAATTAAGTTAACAAAAACATGATACGTTAATCTAGTTAAATCGTTCAAACATCAGACACACATACTCGCACACAAACACACACACACAAAGACTGACCACACCCAGTTTTATTGGTCACTCTATTTCGCTATCAAAGCAGTGAAGAGAAATTTTTCGGTTAAGAGAAGTGCAAGAGGCTGAGTGTAAAGTGTAACCTGAGTAGAATATCTGTCACAGCACTAAAATCGCAGACTCTAGACGCCATGTTCACATAGATTTCCCGCGCAACCATGATAGCAAACTATACCAGTGAAATGTATGTCTCCACTTTTCAGAACAAACTCAATTACCTGTGATCCCGAGGTGTCCAATGTGTCCATTTCATACATCTTGACTGACCAAATCACTGTGTACAATACCTCCTACAATCTCTGCTGTGATCCAATCCTGACTATTGGTCCAATACTGACATACTGACTATGTCTGAAATCAGGAATGTCCGTCCTAAAGTCCTAACTCTCCTCATGGATACCCCAGAGGGACGTTCAGTGATATCCTATCCCCCAGAGCACCCCATGACACTCTATGGGTCTGATACACTCCCACCCACACCGCTATGATAGTCAGATATATGATAGCACCAATAGCAGACAACGTCACGTATCTCCTAACCTGAGGGTGGGAATGAGGGTTAGAGATACGCGTGTGTGTGTGTGTGCGTGTGTGTGTGTGTGTGTGAGTGTGTTTGTGTGTGTGTGTTTTT
>CAMPET010000004.1:360867-383244 GCA_946803715.1 Beroe ovata | reverse complement strand
GCGTTGTTTTGGCGTTGCTTTCCCATAACTGTGCTGTGACATCTTACAAACTTTGAGAAAGTCAATTTCTGCACCCATATTTCAATCAAGAATGTTCAAAATCCTTTTTTCGTTCGACTACTATAATACTTTAGAGGCTATTGCTCAAGCCAGGACTTATTTAGAGCACTCGGCTCAGCTTCGCTTCGCCTCGCACTCTAAATCACATAGACGTCTCCTGCTTCGCAGTCGACATCTATATGGAATATAGTGTCCTGCGCGCAGGACACTATATCAGTCCTGTGCGTGCGCAACACGCCTCTAAAGTACATATAGTAGTGTGTACGAAAGCTATATAATGTAACATTGCATAACAACTCACCATCGGAATGTAACCAGATTTGAAAGCGTATTTCCAGAACCATAGCACGTTAATAACCCAAATGAATGGCAGTAACGGAATTCCCGCTAGGAAGTATAATCTGCAGACACGTATCTTCTCTTCAGGAGTTTGCCGCTCTAAATTCATTGCTATAACAGAGGAAAGAAATGGAGCTTAGTCTAAAAATACATGGGGCGTCTTACATTGACCGTATGGATTAAACACTTATATCGAAGTAGCGATACGGACAAAAAAGTCAATTTTCACAAGAGAAATTAACTCTTATGCAACACATTAGATTCTGCAGTCAGAAGACTGCCTCCCAAAAATTTCGATTGTAAAACTAGTTACCAGAATGCTCGGTACTCAATACGAACTTCACAATTTCCAGTCTTAAATACAAGACATCATTATATTATTTACAAAGCATTTCCATTGACACGTCTCATGGGTTTTTCTGTTGGCTTTCGGGGCACTGATACCTATTACCTCTGTGAACTGGGAATCATCGTGCTTACCAAGGAGACACAGGGTCACATCATCATGTAGCTATCAGTGCCCCTATCAGATGCCATGACGAGTTGAGAAGGTTGGGGCAGGGGAGAGGAGTGTGTCACGCTCTACTGGGTCTCCATTGTCTCCTCTGCCCCCTCGCCTGGGTCCTGTCCTCGTCTACCCTCATCCTCGATCATCTGACCGGGGGGAGAGAGATGAGAAGTGATATGTGAGACAAGTGAGTGACAAGTGAGTTACAAGTGAGCGAAATGTGTATTAGAAATGGACGAGGAGTGGCGAGATAAATTAGCGAAATGCGGAATCATTGTAAGGAAGAGGTCGAAGGATAGAATGAAGAGGCAGGGATAACATGATTTACCTTCAGATATTCTTCAACATCCTCATTGTCCTTCATGGTGAAGTCCACATCCCGTCCAACGTATGCCACACTGACATTCTTGGTTGTTAACTCGGTGTCATTCGGCAGACAGTCACGGAGTGCCCTCAGAGCATGAGCAACCAACTCTCCCAAATCTTCTACATTCCTGTCATGTGCCATGTTAACATGGTGTTACAACATGGTATTACAACATGGTCTTACAACATGGTGTTACAACATGGTGTTTCAACATGGTGTTACAACATGGGTATTGGGTATTGAAAAGCTACAGTTCACTGATGAGTGATGGAGTTCACTGCACTCACTTGAAGTCATCTTTGTGTCTCTCCAAGTAAGTCCTAGCGCTCTGAGACCTCGCTCCGATAGCCATGCACTTGCACTCGTAGAAGTTGGACGAGGGACAAATGTAGTAAACGTGAGGGCCTGACTCGTCCACTCCCGCTACCAACAACCCCACTCCATACGGTCTCCGACCCATTATCTGCAAAGAGAGTTGTCCATAGTTTTCTCACATTTCATTTGGACTGAGCAGGGGTCATGGAGTTCCCATGGTAACCGTACCTGAGTCCCCATCTGAGCTTTATCCCCCACACTGGACACGAGTCGAGATATGGACAGAGGTGAACCGTAGATAAACCGGTGGTTGAGACATTCTGTCCTCATAAACCTGCTCAGAATCCGAGCATCAGACGTCAGACCTAAAACGGAAGAATGATCAGGGACCTCGAAAATTAGGCCCTAGGTACAGGATCACAAAGTAGGTTTAGGTACCAAACCTACCCGCAATAGAGATGCCAGCATGATCATCAATGGGGATTATTTTCTTCTGGAAAGAGCTGAGGTCAGAAGAAGCGCGCTTGAGGGCCACGAGAACCGAATGATTCTTCCCCTTGATACCCAGGGTGGCAGCCCCCTGTTTGACCGCCTCCATGGCATACTCTATCTGATGGATTCGGCCCTGAGGCGACCACACCGTCACATCATTGTCATAATGATTGCGGTACATTGCACCTGATAATTGCAGATCACTTTTTGAGAGTGTGAGAATACAGTGGTGGATTCTACCAAAGTACTGAGTTCTTAGGTAGAATCAGATATGATTGATACAGAGTTATCAGGGCAAATGGCCATGCCAACAGAAGAATTCAGTAATTTAATTATTGATTATCTGCCATTATGAACTCAAGCCAACTTTATAATCTGTTGTATATTGAACCCAAGCCAAGGCATAAACTTAAATTGAGAGCTCGAGGGCAGTAAACCGGTCAGCCTAAAATCGCGGCACGCGCATCACATATGATATATGATAATCAGTGCCCTGGCTCTATGAGAGTACTGGACTGTGATAATGGTCGGATGAAATCATCAGACAAAGCTCGTGCGAAAGCAACTTATGTATGACGTTAACCTACAGTTGACATGATATTTCTTCTGCCCAAAAAACNTAAGTGTCCGCAATTTAGTGTAGCACGCCCACTTGACGGGTGTTCTAGTATAATATATGATAATCAGTGCCCTGGCTCTATGAGTGTACTGGACTGTGATAATGGTCGGATGAAATCATCAGACAAAGGTCGTGCGAAAGCAACTTATGTATGACGTTAACCTCCAGTTGACATGATATTTCTTCTGCCCAAAAAACCGTGCTCTACACAATGTATGTCGGGAAGTTGAGTTCTGTTGAAATGGCACCCGCACAATTTCTAATATATACGTAGTGAAGCAGTAAGAGAGACATGTCAGTATCACAGTAATACAATATTATTATATATTCTTTTAAAACAGTTGTCATTGCAAGCTCATGATAAAAGAGCCATATTGTAGCATTGCTCGAATTACTGTTTAAATATAATTAGGGCCCGTCACCAATACATGTGGTTTGTGTGTGTATGACGTATGTGTGTGTGTTTGTGTGTCAGGAGGTTTTGGTGGCCGCACAAATAATCGTCATAACTGTTCGTATATTTCGGAGTAAAAACGCGGGGTGAGTATGTGTTTGCAGTCTCCCCTGCTGTTTATACCACAAAACTGATGAGACAGGCCCGCGTAAACTTGATACAAGAGACAGTTCCTCTAAAGAGAGTGAGATTCTAGCACTCTTCCGCCCGAACAAAGAGATAAATTAAAAGAAATCAAGAACCTGGTGCAAAATACACGTTTTTTAACTTTCTTGGCTAACACCTGACCAAACTCTTTGAGAATTATTGACCAACACTACTTAACAAAATCTGAGAGCCATGCTGTGTCGTGTATTTTGTTTTCTATCTGAGCACTGAGCAGTCATTCATGATGTAACTGATAGCGTTGTCAGGCATTGCACAAGAATGGAATGAATATCACATGTCAGTTCTTTATGTAAATGCTTTCTCACTAAGAAGGTTCAGGTATATAAGATTATTATGCTTATTTTGCATCTCTTGAGACTCACAAAAATTTGATTCCCAAACACTTTGCCCGGTTCCAAGCCGTTACCATAGTGTGTGTAATAAAGATATCGAATCAACTGCTTTGGATCAAACAAAAAGTGATACGGTTTGTATTATTGGAAGCATTTCTATCACATCAATATAAATTCGAGGCTATGCAGTCAGTGGTGCATAATACATCATAGTATGAAACCCAATTACTACTATCATTACCCCTTAATTCATATAGAATAGTACCTGTTGACCACGTTCCGCGACTCAGTACAAGCTATATTGGCATCAAGCTCCATTTGGCAAAGTGCCTAGTTGCTTAAGTGACGTTCACTGACGGTCACCAACTAAGGTCTTCGACTTTAGTGAGAGCAGCACACATGATCCCGCTCATTATTCCATAACGGGATAATGAAATTGATCTTCAACATTGCATTAACAGTACATGGGCATATGGGCTCACAGTATGGATTGAGATCAATCGGTAATCACCTCCTATCTATTGTTCTTGACCTAGAATCAATACTTGTACCATCTATGAACCTGGTCAACTGAACAAAACAATATATATCCGTCTATGTATAGTATAAAAACTAGGTATAAAATAAAATAACAATCTTCACTGAAATCCGATTCGATTCATATTTCATATCAACACCAAGGGATTTTGGATGAGTCGAGTGCAAAAAGTTTCCTAACATCTTTGTCATTGAATTGCTGGTATTTTTTCTCAACCCCTTGGCATACAATCTCGAACTTCATCAAGAAAAGCAATAACATCGCTATCATGGGCCATATTCAATATTCCTGAACAGTAATAACCCAGCGATAGATACATGCTTGAATTGATGGGCTGAATCAGGTGATATCCTGAAACTGGTTCAAGATTGAGTGTGATACTGCGAATTCCATCTCTCATTGGATAGGGTCCTGCCGTATTACACATAAAGAACTAACGCTAGTATAAAAGATCGTTCACATATAACTCTTCGTAAATGAATTTCTGTATTTCTGACGAAAGTAGCGCTAAATAGGTGAATTATATTTCATACACTATCCTGTCTCAAGCATTATTCCAGCGATCGAAGTAAAAGCTTCTCGATCAAGCGTATGTATATATGTGAACGCTCTCAGATAAAATACGCTACGATAAACGTAAAAATATACATAAGTAAAAGAAATTCATATAAAAGCATAGTTATCATAATATAACAACGTGATCAGTATAAATATACATAACGTGGTGTAACAATAAGTCGTAGAAACGATTTTTAACAAAAAATATGTACAAAACAACACAAAATGTGGAATATAGTTGGGTGTTATGATATCGTAACCAAAAATCCCTTACTGCTTATTATAAAATTAAAAAAGGTGCGCAACCGATATACAATATACATACTACTAAATATATATATAGGATGTGTGTGGGACATACTTCAGCGTGTGTTGGCGTATGTGTGTGGATGTGTCTTTCAACACGGATCAATATCATGCAAAGGTTATACAAATTTGTGAAAAATCAGGGGGAAATTAACAAAACTATATAAAATGTGTTCAATATCTCGTAACAGCGTGTGACGTTATACCTTATGTATCATGTGTGTGCAACATCTCACAATTACATTGTATGAAAACGGGGACGAATTCTAAAAAATTTCTGTGCCATAGTTATCAAACCAAATACATCAACGTCATATCATTATTATCCGATCATGAATAGCGATATAATGCATAGTTCGGCTCACAATTATCATTATTAAAATTGCAATAAATTAAGAAATCACGTAACTCTGGGCCCCAGAGCTGCTCTATAATATCATAGTGTGATTAAACTCACTCGGAAAATCTCATTTTCATTCCGTTTGAATTATAACCGTACAACGAAATCAAATATCATATATTTTTAAAATTAAAACTTAATTCACTGACTCTTCATTAAAATAATTTTCATGCCAAGTTATCGAGCATCACTTACTCATATTTCATACTATACCACAGGGAAAGTTCGAGGCTTCGATTTACCATGATCAAGTTTTCTAATGTTTATTCTGATGTTCAAATCAACTCAAAACAGAGATGGAGGGCCAAAAGATCACATTTGAGTATAGAAGTATTCTTTACTACAGCTTAATAACGAAAGATAGAGAAGTGTGGCTGTTTCATGTTAAATAGATCATACGATATCTATAGCTAGGTTCTAACCACATTCCTGATTGCAGATCCCTCCTTCTTCTTCTTCTAACGATAATGATATAATCTGATATCCACCAAGCAATCTACAAGATGATAACTCCTGTTCCAATCATGTTATGTCCGTATCAAGTTCTATCAACAAATTTTAAGGGAAAGAAACACAGAATAATTATAATATAGAAGTGCAATTTAAAAGTGTCTGTGCCGTGGAGCTCTATAAATTAAGTTAGATATTATAACATCATATTAAGAATATCAAATATTAATACTATTACTATAAATTAATTGGGATATAAAGCTCTTATTTGCACTATTAAAATATAATATCTTATATGTTTTGTTCAATAAGAAAAAATCAACAAACCAATTAAAATATATAATAAAGATACAAAATATTCGAGTTCAAGAGCGACCGCGTCTGCTAGACCTCGGTGAATAGTCATTGAAAGATCGAGAAGAATTGTAATTCCTAGAACGGGGTCCTCCATACGACTGATGGTCTGCATAGCTGTAATACCCTCTCTGATCAGGATACCTAGAGTATGACTGGTATGAGCACCCCGGGTATCCATTAGACCTACTGTAGTCGTAGTCATGGTAACCATACCCACCCCAGCCCACTCCATGGTAATACCCATTGAACATGTCGTAGTCGAGGTTGTTGTCGATTTTACCAAAGTTATCTTCCTCTACATGACGAAGAATTGTCATGGCACTCTTTTCGATATTTTCTGGACTCCCCTTAACAGTCACTATTCGCTCGTCCAGACCCTCGAAACTCTCCTCATGGTTCTGAATCCTAACTGAAACGTCCAACTTTTCCTTCATTTCCTTGATGTTACAGCCCATCTTACCGATGATCTTACCTGCACTACTACTCGGAATAATAAGTTTCATCTGAAGCTTACGTTCTTTCAGATCTAAACTTATCTTCTTGTTTTCAGGAGGCTTATCATTTCGGATCTTCTCATTTATCTCACAGATCACCTGATGAACTTGCTCGTTGGTACCAGATATGAAAGCAATACGCTCATTTGTAGTAGGGTAGTACTTTCCATTCTGAGAAACTCTTATGTGTGCTCCACTCTCCTTTTTCATGGCTTTGATAACCTCTCCACCTTTTCCAATGACTGCTCCCACCGTGAAAGAGGGTATGAGAATTTTGATGGTTACTTGAGACGAAATTGAATCTTTTCTTTTAGGTGACGCCATGGCCCTGAAAATAAATGAGTTTACATCTCGCAAAATTGAATAAATAAATCATATAGAAACTTCAAATATCACGGTAAGAAGAATTGTAAATGATTCATGAATCAATGAAAGTCCCATTGGTAGGCAGATGAAAACCAGAATGATGGGTTTTGCAGAGCAGCAATGGTCATGAACAAGACGGTGATAGTTGGATAGAATAATCCTCAACTATCACCCGGGGTAGTTGACTTGTCCCATAGTGATGACTTGTGCGACAGGAACGAGATAAAGGTCATGAATTTTTGAAGAAATAATGAAACAAGATAGTTCACAAACAACTCGATAAATAATTGAGCTCGCAGCTTTTGATGTTCATTTTGCAAATGCAACTAGCTGAAAGTACTCGTAGAGAAATGTTCAGGAAACAGTACAATGAATACGTCTTTGCTTTGCTGTAAAGAGAATGCTTACCAACCTCTCGAATTGGATGAAACTGCCTGATAAGATAGCATCAAGGCACTAAAAATGGGATAACTATGGGCTTGTGTGATAGGAGCATTAATATCGAGGACCAGCCCTCGGTTCATCCCTGTATGAACGTCTGTCTCCACCATACCCGCCAGCAGCAGTAGCCCCTCCTCCTCCACCACCCCCAATACTCCCTCTATCTCTACTATCCCTTGGATAGTCATCCCGTCCTCCCCTTTGGAAGTTATCTCTCCCACCTGCACCACCATAATCATCTCTCCTATCCATACCACCGTCTCTATAACTGTCCCTGCCTCCATCACGATAACCCATGTCTCTTTCATCTCGATATCCATCTCTTCCACTATCCCTTGCTCTGTAGCTGTCTCCTCTGTCTCCACCATAACCCCTCTCTCCTCCAGCATAAGCACGATCGCCACTCCTTGGTTCTTCACGGTATCCTCGACCAGAGTCTCTATCACGGTCATTGTAACTTCCTCCATAATTGTCTCGCTCATAGCCTCCTCTCCGGTCATCGTACCTTGCAGCTGGGCGATCATCATATCGTCGATCACGATCATCATAGACCGAATCACGGGAGAAATTTTCCCTCCGACCTCCACTTCCACTTGCTCCAAATCTATCACTGGCTCCACCAAAGCTGCTGTCTCTGTCGTCACGTCTCTCAGACCAGTCATTGTAGAAGAGGTGCCACTCCATGGAAGCTGATTCATCCTCACAAACAAGCTTTACAATTTCCTTTACACAGTTGTCAACATTATCTTCAGAACCCTCAATGGAAACGACCCTCTCATCGAATCCTCGCGGCAACTCATCTGTCCTGGTGATATCTATCTTCACATTGAAGTCAGTCTTCATATCCTTGATTCGCTGACCACCTTTGCCAATGATTCTACCAGCAGATGTGTTTGAAACGACTAACTTACATGATTCTTTCCGTTTGGCATTGATGACATGGGACTCACTCTTAGCATTTGGAGGAGGTTGATCTTTTCTTATCTTATCCTGAGCGAAGAGGACACATTCCTCAACAGATGCATGGTCTCCCTGAATAGAAATGACTCGTTCTGATGTAGTAGGGAATCTCTCATCATTTTTTGAGATCTTAACATCGCAGTCAGTTTTGTTCATAAGATCTTTGATGGTCTCCCCACCCTTACCGATGATAGCACCTGCACAATAAAAGGGACACAGCATCTTGATCATGGGCTTGCCATGGCTGCGACGTTTGTTGAAGCCATCATCACCACGGTCTGGACCTCGTTTTGACATGATCTTATTGGAGCTGTGAGAAAAAGATAAAGATGGAGTTAAGTTAATAGATCAGATTCAATCAGTCATGGTAGCAGAATGCCATGATGGTACAATATTGGTACTGGGCGTGACTGCCTGCATTGAGAGTTTTTGATACAGAGACTCAAGCTGTCAGATGTCTAGAGCTGAAAAATGACAAGTTCAAAATAGGCCATGGAAATAGATGAGTTAGCAAGACCAGTTGGTGCAAATCTAATGAAGAATGCGGGTTAGTTGACCAGATAAGGGTAGTTTTCTAGAATACAATAGGACATGAATTGGTGACTTATTCTTATCATAGGAGTGTGGCAAAGCTGGTTTTGGTTCTGAGCAGGTATTGAGCTTCGACGTGATCTCAGTAGACAAGGACCAAGGCTGATGGGTCTTGATCCAATATGATCAGTAGGTATTTTTTATCAGCATGACATCCAAGTAGATCATTGAAGGACACAAATAAGATGAAAATAAGCATTTAGGTAATAAAAAGCCAAATATAATATGCTAATTTAGTATACCATAGCAACACTCGTCTAGTAAGAAACACCAAAACATGTAGTTAAATTGCCAAAATAGGGTATCTCAAAGCTTAACGAAGATGTGGGCCAATGACGACATTCTTATTTCTCAGCCCCCAGGCTACAAAAATACTCGATAGCATTTTGGTGGCTACATGAGAACACCAATCAACAAAAGTGTGTAAGAGTGGCAGTACTAGTAAGATATCAATAAAAACATCTGCAAAACTATTTGCAGTTAATGTTGAGAACTACAAAAAGCTCCTTTCCAAAAATGTTCTGTACTAAGCATAAAACAACCCCACAGTTAATACTTGTTTGATTGATATAACTTATAGAAAGGTGCTGTACATCAGTCACTGCTTCGTTCAGAAGTCTTGATGCAAGCAGATTTGTAGCACTATCGAATAAGCTCACATCTGTCATGTATCTTCCTATTTTACATCGGGATTTAAACAGACAGATTCAGTTGTTCAGAGCCTAAAGTATATGGCCATCAAGCTTGCCCAAGAATCCTGATGTGTGCTCCTTCGGATCAGACATGAGAAAAGTCTGTTGAAAAATTGCACCCATCTTTATTAACACATGGATATTGGATAAGCTTTATAGTCTAGAGCTTAAATGTTAACACACTTTAAACAAGCAAGCACTTCTCTCGGATGAAAATAATGAACTTGCTGAGAGGGATGGTAAGTTGTTCACAAGAGGGAATTGTAAATTTCAAAACTTGATATCGTGATACACTTGTGATTTAAAGGCTCATCTACTGACTCGAGAAGTCACAATCTCACCTCTTGAATGAGGCAACAAGAACTGCGATTTACTATCAAAGTAAGTATATTTTCATCATAATCTCAGGATGCCAGGACATATCATGGTAGTCATTGTGTCAGAGACCATACTTCCAAGGCAGTTATCATCAACTTGCAAAGAGAGACTCTGAACACGACCTTTGATTTACTAATGTACTTAAGCACCAGTTTTAAAATACTTTAGTTAATATCACAACATATAAAATTACAAAAATACAAAATATCCCTCAACATTTCGTTGCAGGTCCTCAGCTTTCCTACTAAATAAATTAAACTCGGGGTTCAAAATACTGTGAGCATGTCTTTATGAGCATTTCTGACAACTATTCATATTCTTAAAAATATCGACGAAGAAGTTCAGAATTCCTCACGATGGCATTTATTTTGTTCACTAAAAGAAGTATTTTGGTGCTCACTGTCCATTGTCACAAAATGATCGACAGTTGATGAAATGCTCCATATTTACACCTTAATTTAACTTGAGTGTTAAAGTCTAAAGAGAATAGAAATGCCAAATGCTATTCAATACAATTTCATCCTTTTATTGAAAAAAGATTCATTCCAATCTAGGCTGTTGAAAGATTTTCGACCTGTTGGTCTGATCAGCCAAAATTTTTGTTCAAAACACATCGGCTCCATACATAGCAAACTAGGAAGAGGTGTCAATTTGGGGCTCTGTAACCTCTAAAGGAATGATAAAAGCATTTCTAGTTAGCTAACATTTTAAGTTTATCAATATAGTACCTCATTGTGCATCAATAATGGCAGGATATATGCATAGGTAGTATAAAAGCAAATTGTATTATAAATAACATATAATATGTCCTGTTGTATTGTTAAATTAAGTCCGAAATAGTATAGTATTCCATAGCAGACATATGATTTAATTTAGTAGTAGACTCAAGCTCCCATGGAACACAGGAAACAATTAAGACGATTAGAAATTCTCCGATTAGGCCACCGAAATATAAGCCAATGAAAGCTTGAGTTGTACCTTCATAATGAGGACCCCCTGCCTAATATACTGATGTGAGCAATATAATATCGAATGTAAATTTAAACAGAAACTCCAAAAACTATAAAATCAACAACAATTTCAAATAACTATTGTTTGAAGCATAGCTTTTGTAGTTTCATAGATATACATCAGGCAATCAAACATCAATTATATAAGTAACTCTACATTTAACTCTCATAATTTAACATAAACAAATCAACTTATATATAGATGATATATAGAACATAAAGAATCTAAAAATAGCGTGGTTTGCTCTTACACATTGGCCTACATCAACATTATTAAGTAGCAATCAAGATAAAAAGATGAATTCAGAACTGCCCGGGCATACTCAGTCATGACACGAATAGCTGTGATCTGAAGACAATGTCAAATTGACAAAAGTCCAAATTAAGGTATTCAGATGCAAAACAACTAAATCATGATTTGTGAGGAAAATTGAACTGAAGACCAATTCTCAAACGTTTCTAAGTAGGTAATGCACTGATGTTATGAGACAGTGTTTCATTCATCTGATAAATCGTTGACAGATTATCAGATTTGCTTGCCAAAAATATTTTGTATTTTAGACCTTATTCTTATACAAAATTCAAGTGATAACTATCAAGATAATGCACTGTATCATGCTCAATTGAATCAACTACTTATACTCTGTATGTTAAAAAGCTTTTCATAACTGTTTATTTTATAGACGTCTTTATGCCAGCTTTCAGCTCCTTTGCATGAATTAATTCTTAAAACTCTTCAAGTGGAGATCATAATCATTTATCATGATGATCTTATTTGTGATGAATGTGATATTAGAAATGAATCAAATCAATAAAACTTATTCATAGTGCACTCCAATCCAGGTAATTGATAACATGGTACCCCTGGTATCTCATCATAATTATTCCAGTGGCAAAACTTAAAATGCCTTATTCTCGAATTTGCATGATGCAACACAGACTGATCGATCCCCAATGTTATTATTATGTGTGGAGAACCTGACTTCAGATAATAGTGAATGCTGTTGTTGCAAAAATCAATTGAAATATCATGTTATATAGGCATTCCTCACCGAAGTTTTGCCACTGAAAATATGACGAAATAATTCCTCTGCTCAATGCGTATTACACATATTTCTATTACCTATCATACCTAAACATATAAAAATGTCCTTCCAATTGTCAGTTATATTCAATATTATATATACGAAATGAGTTATGTTAGGAAAATAACAAAAATGAGAGCAATTCAGTAAAATATTTTAATTCTCAAAGGTGTATTAGATAGTCTTTGAGGGATAAGGAATAGAATATTGAATCATATATCATTACATCAAAATTCATCCTTACATCATACGAATATAAACATTCAGGTACTCTGTACTAGATAGCTCTCCAGAATACTGCTATCTTGTACAGTATATGAGATAGAGTATATCTAGTTCTGCAAAACGGCTGATACACAGCCTGATAGCACTACCTACAGACATCAAGTGTGAGAAAAACCTTTATTCTAACGACCTTGAGTCTTTGTTATATCGGTATTGTAACCCTCTTGATGAATCATGCTCATTAGAGTCACGTCGACCATAATCATATCGATCTCTATTACCACCACGTTGGCCATTTCTGTTGCCACTTGATGATCGTCCATTGTAACCACTTTGATAATAGTCACTACCATAACCACCATAATAACGATTATCACTGAAGTTGTAACCATAGTTTCCGCCAAAGTTAGGTCCATATCCTCCTGAACCACTTTGGTAACCTCTACCAAAGCCACTACTCTGACCCGGCGATCCATAGGAACTGGGACCTCCCCTAAATGGCGGAGGAGGAGGCCCATTGTAGAAATAAGGTCCAAATGGATTCTCTGAAAATCTTCGGTACTCCAAACTCCTACTTAGTCGAGCTTCAGGGTTTTCTTGGATTGAGTGAATGATATCCTTGGCAGTCTCCCGTACATCTTCAGCACCACCTTCAATTGTCACTACCCGTTCATTCAATGTGGGTATGTTCTCATCTTTGTTTGTTATGTACACCTTCACATTAAAGTCCTGTTTAAGTTTGTTGACCTTTTCTCCCTTGCGACCAATTATTCGACCAGCAGCTGAGTGAGCCACTATCAGTTTCACTTGGTCTTTCCGTTTTGGGTTCACTTTCCGATTGTCAGGTGGGTTTTCGTTTTGAATTTTTTCTTGGATGAATTTAATGACTTCTAAAACTTGATCAGGGGTGCCACTCACTAGAACAACACGCTCATCTGTCCGTGGAAACAGGTCCCTGTTTCTCGAAACTTTCACTCTTGCACCAGACTCACTTTTGATGCGCTGAATTTCAAGTCCATCTTTTCCAATGCATGCACCCGCACAATAAACAGGTATCAGAAGTTTGATGATGACATAGTTTTCGGTTTTAGGAGACGCCGCCTGAGCCATAGGGGAGAGGGAAGATGTGGCTGAAACAAAGATTGAAATCATAAAAATGTTCTTAGCACTTGTAGTAAAAACATCATTCAATATTCCTATGATAACAGTGAACAGAGAAACCAATTTTTACTACAGAATAAATTACAGGATAATTAAAGCACCATGACAGCATACCATGCATATTGCATATTGTTATGTAATATTTCATAATAGAACAATTTCATCTGAAAACAGCTTCGAGCCCATTTCAGTCATAAATAAGTTGAACACAACTCACTAAGTCACACATTACTGAAAAAAAACATTAATGACGACCTTATCAGCAAAAAAATGAGAAGTGTATGTTACTTCTACCAAACAGCTCGATATGAATGCTGCTATATCAACTTAGGCACAGTAAAGACAGAATTAAGAACTTCAACAAATAACTATTAGCTACTTCTCACATCACACATCCGAAACGCATAATATCAATACAAGTATTTACAATAACTTCATCAAAAACAGAATAAATGCCTAACATCAAACTTTTACCTCACGTCTGATCAGAAGACATGATTATCTTATTAACCACTTTTTCCACTTTACCAATATCATCTATAGTTAACCGGAGCTTGATTGGCTCTAATGACACCTCTGGCTGAGTATGAAGCTTCAGTTTATCATTTGTCGGAATTTCCGAGGTTTCTTTTGCGGAAACAGCCATTTTTAGTCCATCATTCACAGCACGTAAATAATCACGTTTTTTTGATAATTCTTCAATTCGATTTTTCATAACTTCATTGTCATTTTTGATCATGAAAACAAGGCTAAGAAGAGACGCTATGTCACCGTAGGAGGACACATTGTCGAGAATACTAGCAACGTCACCTTCCCAACTATGATTTATAAGCGACTTCAAGCTCTCAGAATTTGCCAGATGATTTTTGTATGCATTATCTGAGTCTTCGGACTCATTTTTCACTTCAGCTTCTGATTGATGTGGACTGCAAGATGCACTTGGGGACTTATAATTTGTTTCAGATACCTGTGAATCATCATTCATGTATGAGTGTGGAGAATGTGGACTTATACTTGGTGATCCATCATTGTCATCCGTGGTTCCGTCTGGTGCAAACTTCCCTAGTTTTTTAGAACCCTGTTTTTGAGGGCAGTGCCTTTTCTTTGATGCAACTTTGTTCTTGTTTGATTTAATAAACTGGTCGGTGAAAGATGGTAGGCTCTCTTCCCCAGCAATGATAGCAGACATTGTCATTCTTTTCTTATGTGGAGTTCCAGAAGGATCAGTTGATGTAGGAGCAGGCATCTCTGTTGATCCATCCTGATACGGCAGTGGTTTAGTCATTGATTTACTCCTATGGTGTTGACCACGATTTCTATGTGCAACTGACCTTGCTCTTCCTTTTGGGTTATCTCTAAGTTTGTCTTTCTTTATCTTAGCAACGTCGCCTGGAGCTTGTGACTGAGGACGGTTGATATCAGGTTTTGCAGTTTCCGAATGAGCACTGGCAGTGGAGTTTGAGCTGGCAGCACTGCACCTATCATTCAAATCAGCTGGAGACTGCGCATAGTTTCTATTATGTTGCTGGCTTATATGATGTTCGCAATACCCAAAGTAATCAAGTCTCTCACTACCAGTCTCTTCTTCACAGAGCAATCGAGAACTTTGAGCACACGTTACATGAAAACTACGTCTACACGAGGGATAGTGACAACTTATGCATGCACCTTTACCCTTTGCATTCATTGAATCGCCCTTATCCTCGCAAATATAACATGACTTCTGAAACCTTTCGTACGGTACTTCAGCAATTCGTATTGGCTCCATAGTAGTATTGCTTCCAAATTTAACTTCTGGTATGTACAGAGCACAAACAATGTGGGCCCATCCACTGTTATCTGTCCTTTTTAATGCCCCATCTTTACTTGGACACAGCTCGCACTTTAAACGGACTTGTCTTTCCTGCGATTCACATCTCTTGCAGAACCAGGATCCTTCAGGAACACTTATGATACCATAGCAAGCCTGATGAACTGCAACAGTACAACCACCTCCATCACAGTACACCAACTGATTGTCTGGCCAACCCGTCTCATCAAGACAAACACAACAACCACCTACCATTTCACGTCCTTTTCTTTGCCAATCATCTTGAGCCATAAAGCTTATCCTGAATACGTCAATGTTAGTAATGGCTCGAGAACAATAACATAAAATCTATATCACTGGCCTTTCAGAGAAGGGAATTCAGATTTTGGGGGTAAATGAAATCAACAGTATTTAAGAAAATAGATAAGTAACAGCAATATATTGAACAAATATCAAGAATTGAGCAAGCCACATTGAGTCCGCTGTTTGAACAATGATGTTCGATCATTTCCAATACATTCGAATGAGATCGAGATTTCATCTGCAGCTCAACAGTCATCATCAAAATGTTAAAAACATTTGAAAATAAATTTTCATAGATAATATGTGAGTTGTTGGTATTCATGTAATATGATAACACAACAGAAAAGACAGCACAGAGTATACCATGTCGATACAGTCAAAGTTCTAATAAGGGGCATTTGCCCTATTACTTCTTCCATCACTTCTACCTTTGTCTGGCCCACTGAGGTTGGAATTCTGGTAACTGCCTCCATAACCTGATTGTTGCTGATATCCTGAATGTTGACCATAACTTCCTGATGTTGGCTGGCTATAACCACCAGTACCAGATTGTCCATAAGGTTGACCTGATGGCCCTCCCTGCTGGCCATATCCTCCAGATTGCTGACTATTATACGCACTGCCACCCTGTTGTCCATAACTGCCCTGGCCGTATGGCTGCTGATGCTGGCCATATTGCTGACCCTGACCATAGGGAGGGCCTTGTCCATATGAGGAGCCACCTTGATTATATCCTTGGTTGAAGCTGCCATGATTATAATTGCCCTGTCCCTGGTCATAACCAGCCTGGTTATAGCCTCCCGGTCCTTGATCGAAGCCTCCTTGATTAAAACCACCTTGGCTATAGCCGCCTTGGTTGTAGTTATTACCGCCAAAACCGCCTCTGCCTCCCCCACGACCACCTCTGCCTCCACCAAAGCCTCCACGACCACCGCCACGACCCCCTGGTCCTGTCCGGTTTGTGGCTTTCTTTGCTTCAACATCTTTCCCATCAATTGTGTGTCTTCTGATGTCACAAATTTGATCAACAATTTCCTGATCATTGATGACAACAAATCCAAAGCCTCTGAAACAGAAAATTTAATAAGAACGGAAATTCAAAGTGTCAGGAAAGGAACCATAATTCGATTTATATCTACCTTGGTTTTGGTTCCTGGCCAGGTGGGATTTGATCACGCTTCTCATAAACCAACTCTACTGACTCTACATTACAACTGAATTTGTTTTCAAAGTAGTTCCTTACAGTGTCCTCAGTAGTACTCTTGAGCAACCCACCAATGAACATCTTATTACCCTTTTCACCTCTGTTCCCATTCTCGGCATCTCCTCTTGGAACGGCCCTTTTCACTTCAACATTTTTCCGATCAATGGTATGAGTTGTTTGATTGACAGCACGCTCTACACCATCTTCATTTTCGAATGTCACAAAGCCAAAACCTCTGGAATAAATTAATTTTTATTCAATCCAAAAAAAGGAAAACCACAATTATTCGTACCTGCATGTTTACAGTTTTACATCACGTTAATGTGAGGGTAACAAACAAAGCTACTGATCTCCAACAACTAAACTTACTTAGAGATACCATCTTGATCTTTGATGACAATGAAATCTGTAACTTTCCCAAATTGGGTGAAGTAGTTATTGAAGCTGTCGTCATTGGTCTCTCTGGAAAGGCCTCCCACAAAAATCTTCTTGGCTGTATCCTCCTGTGTAGAAAAGAAATCGTCAATGTCAGAATTGATCATCTTGCCTCTAGTAATGAATCAGATGTATTTGAAACAACATTGTGTATTCAAGACAAAATTGTGTAAGACCATTCAAAACTTACATCACGACCCATGCTCAAAGTTGGTATCCTCCTCAAGTGGTGTAACTGCTAAAGCAAGAAAGAACTTTCAAGATTATGACAACTATTTCAAACGAAACTGATGATCTATTTCCAATAGAGGCTATGGACAAATCATATCAAATTAATCAGCAATACATAGGAACTAAATCATATTCTCATCACCTTCAAAATATGAAGCTGTTACAATAAAGAATAATTAGAAGAAGCAGAACCTGTACATTAAGATTACTAGATACCATACTTCACTAACAGTTTGCCTCATAATTAATTGTTAATTTGTAGACATAAGAATGTTTGAATAAGTAAGAACATATTTCGAGAACATAAGTTTGAACTTCACCCCCTTGTTAATGATAATTCATTGATGAGTTGGGGATCCTGCTACATCTAGATCTATCTACTGATAGCATTTATCTTCTTGGCTTGTCCTCTACACTACATAGAGATCGTCTACATAACTATGCTATCTATTAGTACTCCTACATTTAGATGTCCTATCTGAGAAACAGGGTTGAATTAATATAGAAATATATTATCGAAATTTGCACAATCACTGGTAACCAAACAATCAATTTAGCAATTTAGATAGGGTACCCAAAGTAAATCATATCATGGGAAAGTGGGTACATTGGTGAGATATAGCTAAGTACATTGATGTTTGCTACACAGCTATTGTGCAAATTCCCATTATTGATCTAAATTTGTTCATCTCAGGCTGGTATGATAAATTACTAGAATCAAACTCACCTTGGAACAATCTGATTTCTTCAAATGCAGAAATCGCCCAATTGAAAAAACTGAGTAACTCCAAATACTTTCACAGGTATGATATTAACATCATATAGCTCTTCTGTGAGTCAACCCCTGAAGACTATATTGTGAACAATAGAACTTAATCAATGATGTGATTCATAAAATATTTTTCCACAAATGAAACCTGGCCTTGACAAGTCATAAAACCACACTATATTTCTGAAAATACGTCGATTTTACAATTTTATTCAATTCAATTAAACCCACCTCACTTGGTTAAAGGGTCCTGATTAATGCTTTCACCCACCATTCTGATGATTCTCATACCATGCTTGTTGACAGTTCCATATCCAATGATCAGTTAACATATCTGCTGAACTACCATAATTTTCATCATCCTAGCTCTTTAAATCATCTAAACATGATCAATTTGTTCTTTATTGAACACAGGCATAAAAAACTAATGTGTGTCCCTAAAAGTGCTATTATTGGCCCTTGGTGTTGCTCAACACCATCACGCTTGGCTAGCATATGTAAGAATGGCCCCACGATTACAAAATCGTTATTACATATTATGGGTAAGAGGATACATTTTCTTGTACTGAACACTACTGACAATAGTCTCATGATTCATAATCTATGAATCTATGATTCAGTAAATCACTGATATACAAAGACATTTGCAAAATCTCAAGTTTCATTAATTCTATAATGTTTAAGCTAACCAGATTTGCGTTGATTAATCAGCAAGATTTAATTGCGCGGCCTTGGGCACGCAACATGACTGCACGCAACACGGTGTCATGGCGATCGCGCAGTGCAGTGCTATAGAGCCCTTGCTCCAAAATTCACCCGCCTTCGACATTCGATGAAGGCGCGCGCGCGAGAAACATGAACAGGTCAGGTACAAGGTAACATCTGACAAGCCATTGCTTGTAAAGTTTTTTGTTTTGTTTCTTGCGCGCACATTCAATATTCTTTGAAGGTCTATTAAGGCATTATCAATTATGTTGCGCTTGAATTGAGGTTGTAGCTTTCAAGTTCCGATGAATTGATGGATGATGGAGGCGCGCGCAGTGCGCACGAGAGACAGAAATGAATTATTGGATCAGATATGATTTTGTAAGATTTCACTCTACCCTTGTTGGCCGGCTGGAGCTGGCGGGATTTTATCCCTGGCGAGATGAAAATCGCGCGCACCGACGGTAGGGTATTTTATATATACCTGACCTATTTCTCGCGCACGCGCACGCCGCGCGCGAGAAACAGTTCAGGTAACATCTGAGAAATCATGTATATATTTGTCAATCGATGTTATATAGACCCTGTCGAGAATTTTGTTTTGCACGCGGCTGACGCAAGCCGCTTCGCCAGACAAGTATATATGAAACATCATGTGTTTTAGTAACATTCCTTGTATTAATCATTGTGATGTTGTTACTTATGTTGTAAAAGTGGTTATGTTTCGATTCTCTGCTATCATTTATTTGAAGCATTGAAGCATTAAAATCCAAAAGTACCATAATTTGTATCCTACCATTTTGAAACTGTGTAAAACCTTTGGGTGTGATTGAATAGACTTTGCCAATTGCCTCACTGCATATAATGTTCATTCATTAGGAGCAGTATTGATAGATGTATGTCTACTATTATCTACTTGGGCTTCAATAGTCATCAATATGTCATGTTCTGAAGTATGCTATCAATTATTGAGATATTCTTTTTTGTTTGGTAATGTCTGTAATTTTAGTTAAATGTGAATAGGTCTAAAAATGGATGACGTTGAATGTTTCACTGATTCAATTGCCAATATAATTCAAAAGTTTGAAAACTTGCAAAGTGGAAACCCTAGCCCTGCATCAGAAAAACTTCCAAAGACTGACTCACCTGACAATAAGAAATCGAATAAGATACACATAGTTCAAAGGTGACCATTTGCATGAAATAATCTAGGCCCCATCGTCTCCTCTTTCATAAGCCAGTTCATTAATTTTTCCTCAATTTCAGGAAAGATGAACTTATCTCTAAACTCTGTGAAGAAGTTTGCTATTTGAACAATACAATAGTGGAATTGAACGACTGCAAACCTGAATCCAAGTTCATACACAATGTGTAAGTTCATCCCTTTATCATAGTTCAGCAACATTAGACTACATTTTTTCTCATTTTGGGGTGTTAATTGAATAAGCCGAAAATACCCCTATGGTATAAATTTTTGCATCAATTTATGTTTGAAAGTTTTCCATCAAATTTCATGAATATATGTTCAATTAATCAGGAAATATCAAGATCATGCTTTTGAGGAGCGTTTCTTCAACATTTCAGGCTATGTGTCATCATTTGAGCCAGAGGTAAAATGGTTTTATGAAAACTACATCATTCTCAGTAACTTGAACTGAATTTTGAGTTATGACACTCACACTTCTTATCAGCTCTTAGCTAACTTGTCAATGGAGTCCGAGAAACAGCTCAACAGTAAAAGTATCCCAACAGAAAGTAAAGATGTGTAAGTAGATTCCTGAACTTTTGGTCAAACAGTGTTAGGGCAACTCAGAGGCTGGGCTATTAATTCCTGTGATTGGTCTTTATATCAGTTTTAGATGAATGGATTTATGCAGTCTGCTCAGTCTTGTCAATTATAATAGTGGTGAACTATTGTAACTGACAACCATTTATAGTGTTCACTCTCTCACTACACTCCTTTGTTTTGAGAAGCCCAATAAGTTGCTGGTATACTATGCATTCTGAAGTAAGCAAGTGATGGAATGATATCAACAGTTACCTATAGTTATTGAAAATAAAATGATGTAATTCATAGATTAAAGTTGTAGCAGTGATGACATAAGATTTGTCGGACACAATATAGAATATATATATATACTAGAAAAATAGGAAACTTATCCAGCAGTAAAGCGAAGTGCTGTGTTTATTAGTAAGATCCCTTAGAATCATCAGCATTGAAATATGAACATTGAATGTATTGCAATATTATGAATGTACCATCGCTGGAATCAATGTTTATATACATATTACTAACACACACACGCACCCAGGTTGCCTTCTACAAATTTACTCGAGAGTAACAGTGACTTCACAGAGAAAATTTCCCCCCAAAAACATACACCTTTCACCACCAACCTTATCAATGAGCTGAACACATCTGCAAGAAACCTCAACTGGTGCGAGCCTCCTTCAACCAACCTTAACGTTTGTCATGATGATTCAACACTTTGTAACGGGGACATACCACATGACGAGGAAGGGAGTCATAAAGTACGTCGTCATAGCGATGTGGACAATCGACAATATTTCATCCAACCCGATCTTATAGATCAAAATACGAACACGGTTAGTGTTGTGAGTTTTCGACGAGTTTTCTGTTAAGTATTCCTATCCTGTTTATAACTTTCCCATGCTTCAGACACATGCTTCGAGTGCCGGAGGCAGTTATGAGTGCCTAAACCCGAGTGAATTGTGTCAATCAACTAGGCGCAGTGGCCTCCAGAGATTTGGTGCTTTTGAGAACTTATTCTGCACGACAGGTATTTTACTGACACACAAACGAGCATGCATCAAGACTTACAGGCGCCGAAACACTGTCGTTTGTCGAAAAGACGTGTAAAAAGCAAATATCGACTACCGTGTGCTGATATCGTCAATATTCATGACCACTGATATTGTCAATGTTGCATGTTATCAGTCCCCACACAAAACAATACTTCATTGTTCTGGATGTGCAAAAACTGTTACACCATGCTTGGTTACAATTCATCTCGACTCTAGAGTAGTGATCTTGCGATCACTTTCATTTTCGTCCGTTGTTCCAGCAGTGTTATCAGTTGATAATGGGTGGGTTGCAGTATGAGCGATGAGGAATCCTTGCGGTGACCTTATCAACAACGTTCAGTTGTCTGTTGTATCATGATATCATCATTCAATGAGGGTAATATCGTTTGAAAATCATATATTACGCCTGAGTCATAACCAACACAAAA
>CAMPET010000004.1:349747-360522 GCA_946803715.1 Beroe ovata | reverse complement strand
ACACACACACACACACACACACAAGCCAAACAAACGAACAAACTCTTGCATACCTATAAACAAATAAACACTCACGGTACACAAAAACCATCGCTCTTGGTGGTCAATGATCATAGGTTACCAACGACCAAGATAGTAATAAGAGTAATAAATCTAGCCCATTTATAAAACTAGGATCGGTTCCTACAACTTCACGCAATATGACCCCCTTCTGTCTTCACCTATAGACTTCGTGGGGCCGCGATCAATTCGATCCCCTTTTCGTCCGAATCACAACACGCCATCTGGGCTTTAACTGCTTCGCCTGCAATTCCATTGTTATAATTGGACACAACCCACAGATTGAAGCATGAGATCAAAACACTGAGAATTCGCTTGTAAACTTGAATAGTATGTCAATGAAGTTCAATTGAAAATCGTTACCGCTATTAAAGCAATCGTTGAGCGCCAGTTACAAGTTTTTCTGATCTTTTGGTCATCCACGATTGTTTTTGACTTTTAACGTTACCTTACATTGATATCACGTGGTCAAAGTAGATAAGTTGAGATGCAAAAAAACGAAAAATCAAACAGTTTTTTGTCTATATACAAAATAATACAACACAAAGAAAGTAGATCAAAGCGGATTGCTATTGTTGACATTGCTGACTGAGAATTGTTATAAACTTTGAGTTAATGAAATACTCTCTGTATCGACTGATAAGTGTACAGTCAATTATATATTGTGTAGACAGCTGTCAGATGAATGTAGCTCCTAACATGTTCCGCAGCTCGTTCTGACTTGTCATTGTATTCTATGACTTCTGTGTTCGCTATCATAGGTCTATGTATCCACCATGGATCTGGATACGTTATCTTAGTCAAAGCAGAAGCTCCGCGTTTAATCGAATATTTTCTTTTTTCTTCTTGATCCTCATTGTGATCAAGTTTTTCTTGTACGCACGCAGAGTTGTGAGGTGATATTGAAATTGATGAACAACCGATTTGCAATACTTATTGACATGGATCATGATATAGGATAATGGATATTGTTGGGCATTCTTCCGAGAAGAATCGGCACTATAGCGCCTCGACAATGCCACTGAAGAGCCACCATAATACGTCGTTGTAACGCCATTGGGGCGCTATGATGAAATAGCAGTGAAAATGCCACAAATAGAACGCCAAGAATACTAAAAAGCGAATAACTTATTGGGTTTTGTTTCCTAATTAACTCATTATAAGACTATCACATTCTAGGGCAGCCGTTTGGTGCGAGATTGCTAATTGGACCGACGTTTTTAGTGGCGAAGGCAACAGGGTTTTTATCTCGTATTATATGTCTGTGTGTGTGTGAGATTTTTGACGTGATAATTTTGTGTTTTTGGCAGCATCTTCATCTTCACTTCATGTTGAGGATATTTACTCTATTCCTTGTTTCTCTTGTCAATGATTTGTACAGTTGAGCAAAACACATACACACACACACACGCACGCACACGCACACACACACACACACACACAAANCACACACACACACACACACACACACAAACACACGCAAACACGCACAACATTTGTAGATACGCAGTTGGCGTTTGAACTAATAGCGTAATTGTATGATTATCATGCAAAAATGGCACATGCATAATGATCAATCAAATGGTAGGTGTGTGTATCATAATCGTGTGTATGTAATCATGCGTTTCGACGTTTCTATGCTTTCTTACACTTATTAACGATCATTGAACTGCGACCTGCACTATGTAAATGAGCAATGAACATATTGACGCCCCTCATTCCCCCCTCTTCCACTGCCCCACCATTGATTCGATTGGTTTACCCCCGTTTTCCCTCTCTCCCTCCTCCCTCTCACGACTCACCTGTTCCCCTTCACTCCCTCCCCTGTTCCCCTTCTCTCCCTCACCTGTTCCCCCTCTCTCTACCTCCCCTCTCTACCTCCCCTGTTCCCCCTCNCCTCCCTCTCTCCCCCACTTCCTCTTCCTCACTTCCCTCCTCCCCCACTCCCTCTGGTGGATCACGTATGTGACAAATTTTGGTCACACTGATCCTCTATTTATCCCCTCCCTGCTCTCCATTGATCTTCACTTGTCAGCTGTTGTCTAGCTGTAAATCTTCATCGTTCTTTTCATTCCGTGAGCACCGACTTTTCATTCTCGGCATGAACTTCAAGTCACTACTGCTAGAGGGTAAGAATACTCAGGATCTGTGTCGTGTGATGTTGATTGTTACCTAGTGGTCTCCAAGACGTGCAGCATATAACAATTATTGTGATGATACTTATGATGATGTCGAGAATTTATGTTGCTGTAGTTGCCGAGCACCATGTTGCTTTAGTTGCTAAGCACCATGTTGCTGTAGTTGCCGAGCACCATGTTACTGTAGTTGCCAAGCACCATTTTGCCAAGCACCATGTAATTGCACCATGTTAGCCACACACTAGCAATAGAAACATGAGTTACACGTGCGTTGCTTCATTGTCCCAATATGTGGTATGCACATTACACGTGCAACTTTGGGTCATATGATCATGAAATAGTCGTGCCCTTGATAGACGTGTGCTAAATTTGGGAATGCGCCGTGTACAAGGAAATAAGAATAAGAATAATATATTTATGAATATAATTTGTTCAATTTAACACTAATTAGTTGATTGTAATACTAATTAGTTGATAAGATGTAGAATATGTCATAGTCGTGTATAATAAACCTCGTATTTCAAAAGTTCGTATAACAATTAATGCGCCATTTTTGTTGATTTTTCCAATCATTGCGATGTATGATCGAGAAAGTGTTTGCGAACCTCATAGAAAAACTTAGTGATGTTTTACACTACCTAATTTCCTCGTTTTACATGCGTATTGATATCGTGTTATTGACAGTTCACACACACAATCACGTCACTCTCTTCTATAATGTATTTAACGAGAAGAGTCTATTCGACGGATTTTAGGGACTAACACTAGGGACTAACACTAGGGACTGTTGCTAAATACTAGGGACTAACACTAGGGACTAACACTAGGGACTGTTACCAGGGACTAACACTAGGGACTAACACTAGGGACTAACACTAGGGACTGTTGCTAAATACTAGGGGCTGTTACTAGGGAGTAGGGACTGCAGTAGACGTGCCGTTATACACACACACACAAACACACACACACACACACGCGCTGATGATTCCTACATCAACCTATTGTTTGATATGTGTTTAAAACTTCTACCCCGTTTTCTTTGCGTCTTATGTTTACTTCCAATCACTGTCCTATCTATAACTCACTGTATTACAACTTAACACAGATCGTTATCATATGGTCATGATCCCGGATTGACAGAGCACACATCTCATGGTAGTTGAATGAGGGATCATCATGACAAGGCTGTATCCGACTCCTAGAGATTATATCGAGGAGTACCCACTGGTAGCTGGAATCTGGAGGAAATGTAAAGTTCTCAAGCGCGGTTACACGGGTGGGTATAAAATCTGGGCGTGGCCGGTGGGTTTTGAGAGACGGTATTGTGTCGAGCTGTTGTTTCACCTGAATACTCACTTGTTGATCTTGTACCTATGTCGAAAATTCCGTTTTTCTTAAATGAATACTTCTGTGTTATACGTTCGAAAAACGGCCTGCAAACCTGTGATACGAGAATTGTATTAGCGATAGAATCGACCCTCGAATCAAATGTGTCACGTGATTTGTCACGTGTCAACGCTACAATTGTGTGGATCACTTCCCCAATTATACTCGCCATGTTCATCTTGCTTTCCACATGCCTGTGTAGACTTGGGGGAGAAATAATCGGAATTTTGACATGTGTTTAGAATTCCTTAAAATTTAGGAAATATTCGGATTTTGAGGGGGAATTTCGGGTGTGTGTTATTGATAGAAGGGTATGTGGATGGTTGTAATTCATTCATTTTGATGATCAGTGACCTCATTCGGAGTAATACGAGATTCATTTATCGGAAATATAACAACCGATAACGACTATCAATGATTAAATACCCTCGTACTAACGATACTTAACTTAATAATAAACTCTTATAATAATCGTAATAAATTCAGCAACAACAACAATATCATGATGACAACTATTCACACGCTTTTCAATTCATCTGATCAGTCAAGTCACTTTCCAGTTTCCAACTCAATCCTTTTCTTCTTTAGTTCTTCTTCATCGTCTTCAACTTTATTTTCATCCTTGTCCCATCTTACTCTCCATCTGCAAGCTATCATGATAGTAATATCGCATCTTCCTCGAGCAATTTGTTTTTTCGCTGTAGTAGTACCAACATAATCCGTGTACTACCATATATTTTAACGCTACACGATGTAACCACGTGGTCTACACTGTCGCAAACACGCATAATACCAGTCCTCGGAGTTACCCCGTACGAAGATATACACCGCCCACACAACCACCAGCACCAGCACCGCCACCGGAACCGCCCATAACGACCGCTCCGCCATCCTTTCGTTCCGGGCAAAGTCCGGCCGCTCGTTATAGGGCACGAATAGCACGGGCGGCTCGTGTGTAACCCGCTCCTCATCGGAATGGTCCATGTCCCAGTGGACACTCGGCATGTTACAGAGCAAGCCCTCGCAGGAGATACAGTTTTTATAGCGTACCCGCGGCTCCGTCTTGTTACCCTTATGGTAACAGTCCCCACAACCGTATTTATAGTTGATGCTGCCGAAATTAAGATGGATTTGGCGGGAGTAGCAGCCGGTGACGCGTGAGTTCCCACACTCGGCCACCTTCAGATTGGCTACCGTGTGATTATCCAGCGCGTGACCCGTCACGCACTTGAGCGAGGAGAGGGGTCGGGGGAAGAACGAGTAGATGAGGACGAATATCAACATTCCTGTGGAAGAGGCGTTGTGAAGTGAGGGAAACACAGGGATGTCCCAGAAGCAAACATCTCAAGCTGTTTCAATTCTCGAATAGTACTATCTTATCGAGAATTAAAAATATTGTAGCAGAGGAACTTGGTAGAGCAAATGTCACTGGTTGTACAGGAGATGCAGTCTTTTTAAGACCAATAATTATTGTGATAACGACTTTACATTAACGGTCACAGTATGAAGTTAGAAGTTCTTACTAATTAAATACCTAGACGTCCAAATTGACTCCACACATAGCAGAATGACTAGATTGGAACTGACTAGATTGGAACTGACTTGGTAGGTAGGTATCAAACATGCTTATCCAATATCCACCATTGCTACGATCGTCGAAAAGCTACGGCATGCCAAATTAGATGCTTCGCAGCTGTGTAGACAAAAACACGATAGCCTCCTATAATAAAAACGGCTGAGGACGGCATACTAAGTTGAAGGATGAATTAATATGTAATATGCCGATAATATTCTGCCATATTTTACCCGACATATTATACAACTGTTGATATATGCGTGATGCAGCAATCATTAACGTGATGATTGAGCGAGTGACGTGTCAATCGCCGTAGACAAAGACAGTTTTATTCCGTATTATTTTATTCTGTTCTTACGGTGGAAAACGTCAACGTCAATGTGAATAGGTATTATGGAAATGAATTCTCATTAATAAACATAAATAAATCGTTTTGGTTGTCGATGAAAATTATAGAAATAACGTGCTAATTTATGACAAACCAAACATAATCAGCGAATATCAAACTATTAAAACACGAAAGAAAAGTACAGGTTTACAAATGACATTGAGTCTATCCCATGTCAATACTAACTTGATGACTTTATGATCACCAATGTTTCACTGCATGACGAAAGCAGTACATAATATGACAAAGTTACAAGTCGTATGATACCGATTCTCACTTTTGAAACACACTCAAAACCTTGTCTCATCTCGATGCGCGGTTATATCGGATGTACTAATAACAGAATAACCATACAATCTCGGCTGTCATACTTGATAAAAGTCGGGTATCACTGATTGAGAGCATGCAGTGTACGTATCATAGAGCTGATCAAAGGCAGGATCAAAACTTCACAAATCAAACGAGACAAGATAAAGTTGACATAATAAAGCTATTGACTATTTTAACTAGCATAGGCACCAACAAGAGCTGCAAAGAATAGTAAATTTTAAGGATACTACTAAGTCAGCAATCCACTTTGACAATGCAAAATTGATATGATAAATCTAGATTGATATGGGCATGCAAGAAGAAACAACAGCAGATTCACCATCATTATGATACGCTCTGATGCAGTAGCACAATTCCTACTGAAAGTGCAGCTGTGCAGGTATCGCTTAGCTCGATACTTTGTATCCTAGATCGCTGGTATATGATAACGTTACACTACAAGACGTATATAATACATGTGTGACTCCCCTGCTCAACATATCTGATATTTACCTTCCCCGAAATCTGCTAATTCAGTACCCCGTGCAGAATTCTGAATTTCGGTTAGAAAAATCTAAAAAATCCTTGGTATTTTCGGAGTGATATCACAATAATTCCAAGATTAAAAATCGGCAGAGGGGGAAATTTTGATTTTTGACGTTATATCGTAACCTGTCCCTGGAAGTCACTCAGGAAAATCTAATAACGAATAGGAACAAAATTAAATCACACGTCTACGTTGCTGTAAGTAAAGCAGCATATGCAGCGACGATTGTTCATTTTCCTGAATAAATATAAAATATAAGCTTAAGTGTTGGTGTTCAGAAGAACTTTAAGTTCGATTTTGATGAAAAATGAAGGAATGAAAAACGTACGATATCAAATACAGTCAATAGTCATGGGAGTCATTAATATTATTGGACATTGTTTGGTTCAACAATGATATGCAAGGTAGAGAAAGCTTTCAAGGCAAAATCGAGTTTTATCATGTAACAGATGAGGCCATTGAATAAGCAACAGAACAACTTGGGGTTAAGGTAAAATGATGATAGTTACTTTTTGCGTAGTGCATGTCATTCAGAGAGTAGACTATACGTCGATAGATTGACATACTATGAATCCCCACACACACACGTACACTGGATACAGTTAGACACTGTCTAGGCTAAAGATAGAGTGAATACACTAGATTGTGTTTCCTGTTATCATAAACATACGTCATAGGCTCATGCCGATGGTTTATTGTATGGCTTTGTATGTGACAAGAGGGAATTATTGTTGCAAAATCGTCTAGAGTATGTTGAATGTTAAATTAACATTGTTAATATGTAACACTCGGAAATTTATAAAATTCTGAAGAAAACATAAGAAAAAGTAAAGTATTTAAGACCAGCCAGGTTTGTATAACCCTATCGTTTTGGAACTAGAAGTTTGGTGTCTATTCGCAAGAGCCATATATGCTTTTGAATGACTAGTTAGGTATATCTTGAAGCTATGCTCATATGGTCATATTCATCTATGGTCATATTCATAAACAGTCATGACCAAGTCGGTAGCTTAAGGATTGCATCATTAAACGAAATTGAACTCATCAACACATCTGCAAACCCAGGAAAGGCAACCAATAAACAACTTTGTTCTTCAGAAGGAAAACAGTGCACATGTGTGTGTGTGTGGGTGTGTTTGGTAGACTCCTGTAGAATTGTCACCACGCATTAATCAGCCATTGTCTACTGTAATGCATCTCGGGAACATGTTCATAAGACCGAAATCACCCCATCCTGTGCTAGTTTCTGAAAATCCGACCTTGACAACTGTAGTTCAGTAGCCTATTCTTCCGAATGTTTGATCCTTTTTAACTTAGCCTAATCATTTGACTGAACGTTCTATGTCGTCAGAAACTCAATATGACTCTTGAAGTTTTAGAGTTTGAAATCCCATGGTATATTGCCGTACCTTGTACTAACTGCACTAGATGCACAGCACGTGATACAGACTTTGATCGCGCTACTAGCGTGGTACTCGGCATGATCTCTTGACAGATACTGTTCCAACAACTGATCTCTGCCCGTACATCTATTCTAGCAAGGTAGGCACTGCTGCAGGTCAAGAAATTGCGCTATTGTTAAAACAAATGATTCCGGGTCAAATCATTACCTATCAAGCGCTATCATCAATACTGTCATATAATGACCACAATGAGTCAAAAGGTCAAAAGCGAGTGTAATTTAGTTTGGCGAAAAACTATCAAATCTATACAGAACCAAGGCAAACCTCTATCAGCTGTAACGGCTGCCCGTGGCTACTATCATATAATACTCCTCGCTAAGAGTCTTCGCGAGGTCATTCACGATTTTTCATGCCCACTTTTATAGCTCCTGTATGTGAGCGAGTGTTCGTGTGTGCGTGTCGATGAAGCCAAATATTAGAAGAGGAAAGCCTCTCGCTCTCTCTCTCTCTCTTAGTGATAATAGAGTAAATAATATAGGTAGTTATAGTTTAACTTACAATCTAGATTGTCATTGTATGGTTGTTAAAACCGGTACGTAGGTGTACACGTGAACCTACAGCAGTGTCAGCCATGTCCTATTTTCGGCACTTATAGAGCTCAGTGATATTCTTCAGATTTCTAATGTTTTTATCCAGCTAAACGGTGTGCGCAAATCGTGTTCATAACCTCTTTCAGAAGGCAAGCCGTGAGCGACATCTGGTGTTGGCTGTAGTCTGCAGAGAGTATAGCGTTGCATGAATCCATGGTGATTTTTGGTGAAAATTTGAAAGGTGGTTGAGTGGGTAGTTATGAGTCATCATTCGTAAGAAAGAGTCTTATAGAAGGAATGCCAAGGTGATGACAATAATGACACTGACGAATTCACAGGAGGAGGTCATCTGGAATATCTTGGTACTATACGTCTTAGAGGATCCGGATCTTTCTATAACGAGACAAAGCTGGTATTGATAGCCTTTTTGATAGACATTGTAACTAAAGATGGTCCTTTTGATGTTTGTCAAAGCAGCAATCACTAAACAGATATGAGTAGAGTAACTGAAATTGTAAAGATTCAATCGTCTGTTACAACAGTTCGAATCCTTTTATCACTGACTGCGTGGAGCTCATTGTCAAGTGGCAGCAGCAGCGGTAAAACGATATTTCACGAGCGTCTGAAGACTTATCCAACGCGAAAACTGCACAATATATCAAGTAGGAAAATTGAAGCTATCAAACAATTTGAGTTGCACGGAATTTGGATACGTGTGAGTAGGGACAATTAAAACGTGCTAATAGCTAGAGGTAGCTATGTGTGACAGGCAAGTTCTCATTGTTGACAGCCGCAACGGAGGTTTATTATTAATGGGAAGGCTCCCTGAATGGTCTTCACATGTTCATTTGGGAATGTAGTCGGCAATAGCGCTACAGTAACACTGCACTTCACCAGAGACAAAGCTCGGGAAACACGTGACATGTTGACGGCGAATATTTGAAATTCTTGGTGGAGCTGTTTGTTTGCATAAATCTGTGGCCGTTGGGTTACTGATTGAATTCTTTAGAGCAGCCCAGGAATTGGGAGTGAAGTTTTTCTAGAAATGCTTTTCAAAGCATGGCTTCTGCTGGAGCTTGGCGCATGACAGGCTGTCTTCACGTTAACTATCTTCATGTATTTGATTATGCATGGAATTTAGCTTGTCGTATATCTAAAACTTTAGTTTTTCCCGTATGATCATCAAGAACTCTGTGGACGGATTTCAATGATCATAGTAAAATCTTGACGGACTTATATTACTTAGGAGCTATGATTAGAATTTTCATAGAGCAGTAGAGAAACTACAGACTATCGGAAACGGGAAGCTACGCAATCAAATGTCAACGGTCGTTGGGCAAACTGCATGAGCTGATTCAATTACTGCAGCTGATTCAAATCGTCATACGACATAATAAACTGTAGCTAGTCTTTACCGTGTAGCATCATGACACTCACTAAAAATTACGTGACTTGGCGAGTCTATTTCAAGATCTGTGATAGTATAAAGCTACTTATACCTACCTGACACACAATATACGGCACACATTATACTATAGATGTAAACGTGAGACAACCGTGTAAAGATCGATCTGTCTATATAATCAATATTGTCATAACGTACATAGGTAGTTTTGAGGTAATGATACCTACATATTGGGGCAGACGAATAATAATCATACCTACTACAAGGCACAAGCTTATTATAGGAGGAACGGTCAGTCACTCACCGTGATAGTTAGAGAACTATTTTCCGGGGAATATAGACATCCAGACGGATAAAAGCGGGATGAAATGTCTATTAATGAGGATGAGAAAATAGTTGATAAAAATATACGGAGAAGGACAAATCTTATATTATATAGTCATGGGAACGGCTAGTAGAGCTGTGGGAGAAAAAACATGCAGAGTTGAGGTAGAGAATGGCTGAGCAGTTAGTCGAGGGAGAGAGAGTACCAGTGGACTACCACTCTCTACCACTCACCAATATAACATGACAACTATTGTACATGACTGTCACTTCCACTCTTTATCTCTCTGTCACTCCCCCTGTGGCCTGTCACAGTGTCACTTCCCCTGTCACTTCTCGCGTGGCAGATGGATGACATGAATAGATATCATAGGCTGGGTGTGAGTGTGTGATAATATCCTAGGAGATCTGTGAAAAGACAGATATATCATATCTCTCTTATAGAACTGTCAAAGTGGTGTGGACAGGGCATCCATACCAAGTGTGATAATATTGATCATTGATCATGTATTGGCCAGAGACATCTGCGCTTATTATTCAATCATGGACATTAGCCTCAACACTTATTAGTATATTCAGCTGAAAAACGTACATATTAAATTTTCACATGTGTGTGTGTGTGTGTGTGTGTGTGTGTGTGTGTGTGTGT
>CAMPET010000004.1:319181-342234 GCA_946803715.1 Beroe ovata | reverse complement strand
TGTGTGTGTGTGTGTTAGCTCACAATCTAACTACCAATTACATCTTACCATGCTTACATATTGCTGGCTTGCATATGGCACTAATGATTTCTATTATGTTCCTGTTACATGAAATATCGATTCTATAACTACAGTAGGAGTGTGCTTGAAACAGATTCCATACCTCATTCGAACCCCTGGCCTTTCCATAGATTCGGCTACTTCCATAGATTCCAGTTAGAATAACATGACCTAAAATGAATGTGCAGCCTGCGAATTTTTCACTACCGCGCTCGTTTTCCATACTCCACTAAATTTACAAGTGCTTGATATGTTTTGGTACAATTGCTTGATACTTTGGATTGTATACATATAGTAGGTGATCTCATGCACTTCAAAAATCAGCTTATTATCGTTCGATCAGATTACAAGAGGAGAAAATCCTTAAATTTGCCTGCGAAGAAAAACGAGAAAACAACTAATGTTGTGGTTGAATAAAGAAAAACTCGAGAGAGGTATGACCTCTCTTGACTTCGAATGAACAGAGCAGCCTGCAGCTGTAATCAGTAGACAAAGAACACGTGGGTCGTTCATTTCAAGATCCCATGATCAAGTTTGAATTGAGCTCAGGAGGAGAAGTATGATAGCTGTGTAATAAACGATCTGAATTCGTGAATCGTGCAAAGAAAAAGCAATGCTCTTCGAGAATCAGTGCGTAGGTACCTCGACGCACGGAGTATACAATATCACTAAAAGTGGAGAGTCGAAATTACAGACACACACATATATCGTGTATTGGTAGTCGAGATACGGTGCCTGATGACTGATGCGCAAGATCATGACTGAATCATAAAACCGATGCATTCGGATTTGACGGGCAGAAAACGAATATTGATAGGCAATGCGCATACTGCATAGGTACATTACTACAAACTGGTTTCATGGTTTGAAGCTAAAATAGACTTCGTTGTTATTACCAATTAGTTTCCGAGGTGTTTGCATGAAATTTGAACCCTACTTTCTACTTCCACTATACTTCGTGTCTACGGTCGGTGCAACACCTCTTTCTGTTCGAACTTTTTCTCAGAAAGCAAATTGATATGTTATGTATGTAGCAGAACAATAAAAACGGTTTCTACAGATATGTTCTACAGATATGTTCTACAGATAGTTCCCAGTTATTGTGCTGGCTGCGTTGATTGAAGTTAATTGAAATACGAATCCCTTGTTCGTGGCATCCAATTTCCATAGAAACATGAAATTTCGTCGCCATAGAATTCCTTCATGCACAATTACTACGCAAGTAGGTACCGGGTTCGTTAAGATATGAGGAACTGAAACGGATTGTTTCTACCATATTATGATGATAAATGAACAACACATGATCGAGACGTGATAAGCTGACATCATATCGGAATTGACAGTCAGGATCTTCACGTCTCGAGTAGACTATCACTGACCAGAGCTTCTACATGATCAGTGCTATAATTGCGGTCTCCAGAGCTGAACTCGGTCACTAGTCATGTGACTAGTCATGTGACTAGTCATGTGACCCATACATGAGCTTATCCTCCAACTCCCCACTCAATCATTGCACTGATTCCTGGTCTGTATCACTTATCAAAGGGGAGAGGAGTGAACCTAAATGTAACATCCAGGGGGAGGAAAGGTACACAGACTGCACACTAACTTCTCTAATTCCAACCTGTAATTCTCGACAGTACGATATCGTAACCCAATTTGCACATTATTATTTCTCCTGCGGAGGGAACATGATTTCTGCTGCAATATCACGCTCTTGAGATACACCCGGAACTGAATTAGAAAACATGATCCGAATTTAAAGCGAGTTATCATGACTTGCGGTTAGATAAATCGAGTTTTCTCGTTTTGATCTGATCGTATTCTGTCAATAACGTCAAGTCAAGTCATGTGACCTCACGTTATGAATATTCCAGGTTGAAGAAAGGGAAGAGCAGCGTGAGATTGTTCGCCAAACAAGAAAACCACCACCACCATTACAGCGGTGGCAGTGGTGGCAGTGGTGGCTATCTCTCCCCAGACAAGCTGTCGCCAGACCTCCAGGGAATGGTGGATGATGGGGAGGGAGAGGGTGGGAGTGTGACTATACGGCAAATAGTGAGAGATGTGTGTTCGGAGGAGGCTGTCAGTGATCTGGCTGTCATCAGGGCACAGTTGCAGGACAAAAACGAGGAGGTGGGTTTTCGATCGGAGCTGTCATGATATGACGTAGTCTAGGTCCAACAGATCTCATTCCACCCCACAGAATACCCTGGCGCTCCGTACCCATTAATCCATACTTTGATAGTCGTATCAAAAAAATAAAAAGGGTCCCTTTTTTCATTCTCATTTCTCAATCTCATTTCTCACTCTCATTTCTCACTCTCATTTCTCACTCTCATTTCTCACTCTCATTTCCCACTCTCAGATCGAGCAGTTGCAGTGTGAGAACGATGACCTTGTTTCATCGATATCAGGTTTGTCTGACTGATGTTTGTGTGTCAATGATGTTTGTGCGTTACTGATGTTTGTCTGACTGATGTTTGTGTGTCACTGATGTTCATGTGTCACTGATGCTTGTGTGTCACTGATGTTTCGATGTGAGATAGTTAGTTAATTCTCTTTTGACTCTGTTTACAAATGAAAGTACGTCTTTTAATTGCGATCAATTTCGTCGTTCAACGACATCGTCAGGCTGTAACAAGAATACGTTATTATAATACATTATAATCCTTACTAATACTAAATTGACGGAAAACTTTATTATAAATACTCAAATAATCGTCCAATCCATGAACTCACTGATGTTTGTCTGACTCGACCATGTGGGCGTGTGTTTACCCACTCAAAGTGGGCGTTCCTCAGATTCCTCTGATTTATTTACTTCACGGTTCGCGCGGTGTTGATACCTACATTAGATCAGCACTGCTCCAACTGCTGGGAAATATGTCGTCACACCGACTGTAAATAATGTACTGTGCTGTCATCTAGGAATTAGCAGAGTTCCTCTATTTCTAGAACGATATACGTGTCCTATTCATGTACTGCTACCAGCATAAGCTGGCGTGGGTTCATATCATGCTCATGTTTAACTGGGTCCAGTGCGCAATGGCTGGTTTTTTAACTTTTATTAAACTGAAAGTGTTATCAGATGAGCATTTATCACTCCTGGGCTGGCCTATGTTTTAACAGTTGGTTATAACAGCACCTGTCATTTCGTGATTATGTAAGAAACATGAACGCACACTTGAAACACACGTGTCCTCACCAAATTGCCCGTTTGTGTGTGTGTGGGTGTGTGTGTGTGTGTGTGTGTGTGTGTGTGTCTATTTGTCTGTGCGGTTATACACTATACATGTTTATGTGCGTTCATTTGTGTTTAAAACAAATTTGATGGAAGTTAAACTGTTGAGTGGTTTTCTGTTTGCTAAGCGAAGGGGTGTTGGTCAAGGTTTATGACCTTGGATATGAAATTTAAAGCGTGAAATTAGAAAACGGTATTATTTCTGACATCCCTACGCAAAAACGGTTCATTTATATTTCTAGGTCCATTGCTCGATATCTCAATATTCGACTCCCAATTTCACAGGTTTAGACTCTCGTATCGAGGAACTGACAGATCAACTCTCCAAGTTGCAATCACTCAACAGATCACTCCAAGCACAGAACTTCAACCTAAGTACCACTTTGTCACACAAGGATGTAACGTTTGACAAACTCAAGAAATACCTCAACAAAGGTTATCTACCTGTTCCATCTTTCCTCTCATCTTACCCTTTACTGAGTCGACTCTCTCCGTGCACCCTCTTCCCCCATGCAATCTCCCCTCTCTCTCTGGACCCACAGCTCCCCCTCTCTAATATGGCGCGCCTCCAGCAGTCCATCACACACCCTAACATGGCGCGCCTCCCTCACAGCTCCCCCTCTCTTACATGGCGCGCCTCCCTCACAGCTCCCCCTCTCTAACATGGCGCGCCTCCCTCACAGGTCCCCCCTCTCGCTCCCAGTCCTCGTCACCGTTGACGAGTATCCAGGAAGTGTCGAACAACGCCGCACATAAGTACGGTTTCCTGAATCGGAGCACTCACACCATATCACGCCGTAGGACGATCAGACCGTGGAAAAAGCGGCTTGCCGTCCTGGACGATAATAATCTGTCCATTTTCAAAGTGGACACGGTGAGAAACAATTCCATTCTGTCCAACTGCTAATTGTACTAGTGTGATGTTATCCTGAATTATCGCACACTTCAACATAATGAAATCACCGCAGGTTGAATCCCTTATTCCAGTGAACTCCATAATCGACATTCAGATTGACAATAAAAAGTGAGTTCATTGTTGACAACATCCTGTCGCTATTATAACGCGATAGTTTCACCGTATTATGTATCCAGAGGTCATTGACAACCAAATCTCTCTCTTCCCCTCAGGATGTATGGTAAATATGTGATACTGGTCAGAACAGACGATAACAAGGAACACTTCCTGCAAGCTTCTTCAGAAGATGACATGAGGGAATGGGTTCAAAAACTTAACAACTTAATTCCTAACTAAACCAAGGGAAGTAGCATTTCATAATTGACAGCTAGAACACATGGCTTTTGTCTCAGACGAGGGTTCATAGTGTCATAGAATTAATTGTTGGACGTAAACATGGATTATCTTGTTCAGAGTATGTTTAATGAGAATAAGTCGAAAAAGAACGGTGTACGTAAAATGCGAGGTTTTCAGACATGCTATAAGATTGTATTTTATACCTATTAATCGTACAATTCCATGTGTGTTTGGTTGCGATTCCAATCGGAACGATCACAGAAAACCTGATCATAAATGTGATATGGAGTCAGGGTGCTTACACATGCTGAGTGGTCAGATAACCAATTGGCAGAGTGGAAAAAGTTTTATTGAAAATATTCCATTTGCATTTATTTGTATTTATTTATCATTATCTTAACTTATTACTCCAATGGAAATCAAGATACACCCAAGTTTTGACTTTACCACTAACCAGGCTTCCGTATGTGATTGATCTTGCATGGATCTCTTATTTGTGGAAATTGTGTCGAACCAATTGTGTAGAAAATGCAGTTGCATCTGATAACCTCTCGGACCGAAATTCAATCGGAACTCCATTACATGTTTTTGTGTTTTGTGTATATCTCTGAAGCAATTCCGCATGTAGATAACTGTTTTCGATGGAGCTGGATCATTCAGCAACCATTCGCTCAAAGCATATCGGCGAATCGATTTTCATATATGGAACGCGCGACAACATAAGCGCGATACTATATGCGCTATCATTTCAATTACTGTGCGCACGCATGGTCACGTACATGCATATTATATACTTCGCGCGTTGACGTTCCCGCGCTGCGTGAACCAATGACCCGAATACTCTGCGTGCATTGCGTGGCTCTTGTCGATCTGATATAGACCATGTGTGCACACGTTGCGCGCCCCTGTTCTACTCAGTGAACTGAAAAGTCGTAGAAAGGAGACGCGCAGCGCGCGCGGAGTATTTGGGTCACGCAGCGCGGGAACATAGACCCTGTCGAAAATTTTGTTTTGCGCGCGTGCGGCGCAAACTTATCCTTAGACTTGCATCAATGCATCAGTGGTTTAGCGTCACCATACAAACAATTACATGCTGGATTGCCTGGCGATGCTAGGCCCAGCTGACTAGGCTCTGTCTGAGAATGATTTGCGGCGCGCGCGTAATGAAATTCTCGACAGGGGCTATCACCGACAGCCAAATGCTGGAGTGCTGTTCCCGCGCTGCGTGACCCAAATACTCCGCGCTTCAGTTCACTGAGTAGAATAGGGGCGCGCAACGTGTGCACATGGAGTGCTCATTTTTTTAGTACAGGTACTGCTGACTGCTGAGGTGGTGCACGCATCCCAGTAAACATTTAACAATAAACATGAACTCTTAGAATTGGAAAAACCTCTCAGATTGAAACCTTCAGAGTTTTGTTCTACTCTGGAAATTCTAGGAAAGAATAATTTATATCTAGAATTTATAAAAGCAACCTTGTTCATGCTTCAGATGATTGAACATTGTAGACAGTGATACAAAGTCAATTGAATCAAACCCACACACTTTTTCACCACAAATCTACTGACAGTTTCAAGACATTATAGTCTCTTCTTCAGGATCTCCACAAAGTGTGGCCCTCGCTCAAATTTGATTGTAATAAGTAGTGTTGATAAGTCCTTGTTCATAATAAGTAAGTATGTAAGTATGATGCAACAAGTTGTTATATTAATGTTTTATTCTGGGTTCCCAGACTGGGGTTTTTACTAGAGAAGTCTTGTAGCTATCAGTCAATTCAATTCTGCTCCCCTGCCCTTCTTTAAGACATTGAGGCACAAGCTTCCCCTTACTGCTGAGTTGTTTTGGGTACAGAATACCCAACTTCTAGAATACCCAAGGTCGCAAATATCCAACTAATTAGCAATTAGACAATGCAATGATGCATGTTACTAGCTTTATTGTACTAAATGCACAGGAACTATATGTTGATCACTGTGTAGTAGGTACACACTACATAGTGTGTATAGACTATAGATGATATCCATCCCGTTGGGTGTTTTTTGTGGAAATAGTAGGCAGAAGTTTAGAACATATTTCAAGCCTCTAGGCCATTGGACCTATCTTTAGACTAACTAAAAATGACCCTTTATCTACATACCCCTGCCTTGACAACTATGGAGTTTCTTGGATAGCTAGTGAGTCACTAGCTATCCAAGAAACCTGAGCACTTCCAGCAACATATAGCACGATAGCAGGAAGGATAGGCAGGAAGGATAGGCTGGAGGAAGATCAAGAAAACTAGAGATATGATGTTAAAAAGATTGTGGCAGTAGTAGAGGTATGGGTTAGGACTGAGAGGTAGTGATCATTGGTGTCAGAGAGAAGGTCATACAAGTAGAATGTGGAGAGATTATGATGGAGGTAAAGCTGAAAATCATGATTGATTTTGATAGTGGAAACTGTTCCATCTCACTATTCAAATCTGATATCATAACATGCAATAAGTTTGTCATCTTTTCACTGATCCAGGTACCCTGTCAGTCCTGTAAATAACATCTCATAAATCGTTGGACAATGATCTAGAGTTGCAGCTATTGGTAAAGCAGTATAGAGGCACATGACAAGGCAAAGCCTCTCACCTATCCTCATAGTTTGGATTGACAATTTGAGTTCTCATTTGATCTACTTTCAAATCCATGCACGTATCAAAAGAGAAACTACTGTGTATGATTCAGAAATTCAGAGCTATGATTCAGAAATTAGAAGTACATCTAATGAAGAGGATTGATTTCGTAAAGTGTCCTTCTCATACAATTCTCAGTCACAGGAGTAACTCCATACGCCAGCTTTACAGGATCTGCCTCCATTGCAATTCTTGTCCTCACAGCAAGAATCAAGATAACCACGGCAACCAGAACAGCCCTTATCAAATGAGTAGCAGTCCCTGCTTGGTCCACCACCATAATCCCCATTGGCAGACACTGAAATTTTTAATTTATCAAAAATCATGAAATTATTTCGTAAGAATTTTGGAATAACTTGGTGTTCAACTTACCAGTAAAAGCAAGGCATACTGTTAACATGATGATTGCAAAACAGCCCATTTTACTTTTCCTAGGAAAGGAAATGAATGGTTAATGAAAAACATTGCTGGTCATTGAGGGTTGGGAATGTACAATGTAAGTCGGTATGTAGGTTATGGGGCTTGCACAATACAAGGCTAGATTGATCTACATAAATGCAGAAGAACCCCAAATGCAGAATAAGCCCACAGTTATAGACTAGTAGACTATCACTGATACACTGCTCTGATTTCTGCCTCCTTTTATACCACTAAGATATCGCATCATTCTCAATAAGATGGTCAACTCAATTCTTGTAAACCTCAAGATTGCCTTCATTATCAGAGCACACGAGTGTTTTATGAAAATTGAGATTGATGAAAAATCAATGGCCTCAGGCTTTAGCTGCAATGGAAAGGTAGAATTGCATTGTTCTGATTCTGATACAATATCATGCAGTAGCAACAGCCATGGTAGAGCAAGAATGTTTATACCAAAGATCAAAGGTATGCTCGAGTCTGCAAACATATCAAAATAATAACATAGTGTTTTTACGATTCACATTTCGAGGCAGTAAAGTTCAATTGTTGTAGGTCACACAGTACTTTCTTCATCATTACGCTGGTTGACCAGTGTGCTGTATTCTGCCTTACACAAGTTTACCAGCGGGGTGTATCTGTGTGATGTATGCAGCCTTAACTATAGTTGACCAGTGTGATGTATCCAGCACACTGGTTTCACTTTCCGGTTTTAATTTTGGGGCCTTTTTAATATTGGATGCATCGCCTTATATACTCCCTTGACACCACTTCGTTACATGTCGCAGACACCACTTTTCGTAAGACCGAGCTACAGGAATTAAGTTGCTATAGTGCTTGATGCTTACCTTTTGGTTGCAACTTTTTGTTTGTAGACAATACGGCGGGCGCGCCGGCAATTTTACAATTTCACTATGTGTTCGGCGCATACATGCTGCGCGTTATTTATTGATCGATATATTATAAATTATCATTGCATTTAATTGATCTGAATGCAATGAAGTTCATCTCCGCACTGAATATTGAATGTAGGGCAAGAGACCGTCCTCTCACTGATTCCATATAAGCAGTGCCTAAGCACGGTCTCTGTCAACAAGAATCCATGTATCGAATATCCAAAACTCAGCCTGGATCGACAATATAGGCCTACTCTATCTTATAAGCCCCAATTAGCTCATTACTATCTTATCCCCGCATCCCCTTCCAGTCTACCATTTGTTGTATCACAGAGGAAGCTTGTTGTCATGACAACAATTACATAATGACCCAGTTTAACAAAGCAAGAGCGTATGAGCGAGCTAGCATATTCGACCAGTAGGTATTGCCTCTCATCCCTGCACGGTATGAATCCTCGTAATCTTGTATTTTGATTTCTGTTTTAGTTGATCTACTCATTTTAATTTTATTTCATTACCGTTCTCTTTGAGATATGATTAAAATTATCATGTATGTATTGTTGAAGCACGAGTTTCAGTGAAGACGGCAATGGAGCTGGAGGACAGGCCGTTGAAGCCCGCCCTAGCGGCGCCTGATCTGTGGATTATCATGGAGGTAGATTTGCCTGACAGAGAGGCTTTGTCTCAGTTAGACGAGTGGTGAGAAGTTATTGTCATATTTCTACCGTAGCAGAATTCCATCCAAAAGCGAGTTCAATGACTCCCAATCTAAAAACTGGCCCATTTTTTCGTACAGCACTTGAGCCCTTATTTTGGTTAACCGAAAGCTGGACGCACATTCTGTTCAGGTTGAGGCAGTTACCATTCCCATGTTGTAAACCGAAGGCTGGTTCCCACACACCTGAGTCTTACCGCGATTCAGTTCTGAGAAGGTACCTGGTAATGATTGTAATGGTAAAACAAGCGCCTGCCTAAAATGGCCCTGGCCTCCTATGCATGTGATTCTGGTTTCAATGTTTCATTCAATGCACCGAGATTTCAGTCTCAATTTATCGAGCCCACATTGATGTCGATTCCAAAAGTGAGACGTAACTCTTGAACAAATGAGTCTGAGATATTTGTGTCGACCTTTTCGCATCATTATTTCAGATGTATCATCAGTTATGACCGTGTAAAGTGGTGCTACAGCGAGGTGCTATTTCAATTCTACAAATCGGAGAATTCCATCAAAATCAAGGGAATCTTTCGTAACCCTCGGAAAGTTAGAATCTGGCCTACAGTGTTCACGAATGTGCTCAAAGGTAATGTTGCACCAACATCTAACCATTAAACCACCTTGAACACATCTAGTTCAGAACCAATTACATCTATTGAGTATTGACACCTATTGACACGTATTGACACCTATTGTCACCTATTGTCACCTAACAACAATACTTCACAATCCATAGCGTGGCAGATCAAGAAAGACTTGGCAATGCGTGTTAATCCAGCTCTCAAAACCCTGTGTGACGGCGACGGTGAATTCTACGAGTTAGAACCTCGGCCAATTGATGAGATCTACGCGGGCAGTGAGGTATTATTCATCATTCTATCATAGGATTCCTCCCTCCCCCTGCGCCCGGCCGCAAAATCCCCCCATGGCGAGGATAGGGAGTAATCCTACAATATTCATCATCACGGTTATCGACACCCGCGACATTGATCACTGATTTCTCACAAATATCCTAGTAATAACCGAACTTTGACCCCCCTCCCTCATACCCTATTAGGTGTGCTTCTACGCAACCCATTTTCCCGAATCGAAGAGATTTCGCCAGTGTTTACTCCTGACAGACAGTGATAGAAACTGTGCTAAAGACGAGTTTCTAAAAAGAATCGGAGGTAAATTGGTAAGGGGAGCTTCAGATTTACTGCACTTGATTCTTAAGAAAGAAGTAAGAAATTTTGCACATTTCTGAATTGAAAGTTGAGGTGAGTAAAGACTTGTCACTGTCAATGTAATTTGCGCCTCAATTTTCACATGAAATCCAAAGGCATCAAATTCAACGGAATTGGAAAATGTAAATAATGAGGTACGATTTCCAAAATCCGTTCTCCCCTGCCCCTCACTCTTTCTCAACTGAATGGGTTTGTCCAGGTCAGGAGGGCGTGGCTAACAAGTACAAGATAGCAGAATACCTACACCAAAGTGACTTGTACGGTGTGATCTGTATCGATAGACCGGGTGGGAACTACCTCCTGTGGATACCCCAGCAACTCACCCATCTCACAGGGGTATGTTTTGTTGTGAGCAGTTATAGGGCAATGGGGGGCAGTCACATTTTATTTGGGGTTTCAAATGCAGGTTCAGATGATAAAAGGGGGAGGGAGGGGAAATGCAGGTATACAAATCATGACAGGGATTCCTATTTTGTGACATGTGCTGAGTAGTGAGTATAGCAATTCCCACACTTCCTCATGGCGTGAAGCATGGATTAGGATTAGGATATGCTGGTCGCATTATCAATCCTGTGACATGACCATATGATAACACCATATATCATACGCCCACACCTATCTAATCCCATATCATCATCTCGGTTATTCTGAACATCAGAATCTGAAGTGTATTTCATCTCAGGTAGAAATGACCATAGCACCAGATAGCCTCACTAAACAATACTATAAGTTTGTAAGTCGCGTCATGCCACACTGTTATTGTAAAACAGCCTGCATGTGTGGCTATATAACTGGCTAGCTACATGATCTCATCATAATCCTGCTTCTATGTTTTACTTGACGCGTGTCACAACAATGTCGCATCGTATTTGTCATAAGAAACAGTTTAGCTGTATGTGTCTCACATACAGTTCATATGGAAGCGCTTACTCCTGACCCCCCACCCTTGACGCACCCTCTGCACCAGGTGTCAGTCAAGTCAGATCTACACTACATGGAAGTGAGGGGGGAATACGAGACGTACCCGAAGCGTGACTATGTCGGATCGAGGGTCCTTACCAAGGAAACTTGTCTCGATATGACGTCCACATACAAAACATTCGACTTTCCCGGGCAACATGCAAACCTCGATGAGTTCTTCTGGTCGTACAAAATCCCCTGGTGAGACACGCCGTATTGAGACACAGTTGGCGTCTCACCGATGCAAGACACTGTCACTAAAAGTGAGACACTTAGACGCAAGGTCCATGATTTCTGTGCTCTGAGTCTGTAGTAAAGAGAGAGAGACTGGTCTGCTATATGTTATGTGCTATACTGGTGACATGCACGNACTTGACGCGTGTCACAACAATGTCGCATCGTATTTCTCATAAAACAGTTTAGCCGTATGTGTCTCACATATAGCTAGCAGTTCAGATGGAAGCGTTCACTCCTGACCCCCCCGTTGACGTACGCTCTGCACTAGGTGTCAGTCAAGTCAGATCTACACTACATGGAGGTGAGGGGGGAATACGAGACGTACCCGAAACGTGACTATGTCGGATCGAGGGTCCTTACCAAGGAAACGTGCCTAGATATGACGTCCACATACAAAACATTCGACTTTCCCGGGCAACATGCCAACCTCGATGAGTTCTTCTGGTCGTACAAAATCCCCTGGTGAGACACCGTCGGTGTCTCACTTCGAGTTGGACACGCCGTATTGAGACACAGTTAGTGTCTCACCGATGCAAGACACTGTCACTAAAAGTGAGACACTTACGACGCAAGGTCCATGATTTCTGTGCTCTATAGAGAGAGACTGGTCTGCTATATATGTTATGTGCTATACTGGTGACATGCACGGTACATTATTGTGCTGGTAAAATTGAGGGGAAGATTAAAATATGAATCGGGTGACGACTGGCCTGGCTTTGATTTACTCATCAGAGCGCGCGTCCCCCACCGAAAATTAGGAAGAGTATGTAAATTTGTTATCCACAAGGAGGGGGATGTTAAATTACGTCTGCAACAAGCTGTACCAAGATATTAGTTATACTTGCAGAATGCAGCGTCCGATTAGTCATTATCCTCACCAACCATTGGGTAATTACTAATTGGGAAGAAGGGCGTGGTCAAAGTAGGAGATTTCATAAACAAATCTAGACAAGTATATCATAAGAAATTTTTGAAAGTTTGTATACACTACAATATACAATATTCTTGAAAATAATTCATCATTATATTCAAATCATTATCATATTGCCTAATGAATTTCGAAATAGTTCAAACACATGGTTTTACCGAGAGAGTTTCCTAATCAAATAGATTATAAAGCGTTCATGGAATTAGCATTTTTCTAAAAACAATTTAACTACAAACAATCTAGCGACCTCTGCGAAGTTGGTGCTGATTGAACAGTACCATGTCAATATGAATATGTGAAGATATGTATAAACTAGGACCATGCCGGAATCAAATTCCGGCGAAAATTTTTGAGCAGCTGCCAAAAAGTGTCAAAAAAGGAGTAACAAAAAATGTAACAAGAAGTATCAACTACATAGTTTAGCATTGCAAGAAGAACTTTCTGCAAAAAAGTTAGAAGGTGATACTCTACCAAGAAGCTAATTATCAAATTGATAAACTATAACTGCATATCTTTGCAGATACCATATGAAAAGGGGTGTGATTATGTATAATATTTAAAATATTATTATGATCATGATTAACACAAAATTATGATACATTTACGAGAATTTACAAAAACAAACTCTCCTTGCAATTGCATTACACACGCACAAAATCAAAGATACGTATAGATATTACCGCTTTTTAAATATATTCAAATAAAATACCTATGCATTTTCTAAAACACATTACAAATGTTTTCGACCAGTGATTTATATTACAAAAATTCCGCGTGGTAAAAACTTGTTTTGAAGTAGATACAATATATTCTGTGAAGTTCGACAACCTCACTTGCTTCCAACTCCAAGGAAATATAAAATTTAAATGTTCCGAAGGAAATGTAAGTCATATGATGGAGAATTGGTGCTAAATATATCTCGCAACTAAGTAAGTTTAACAATGTAAGTTAAGATTAAGAATAATGTGGTAAGTAAGCAATGCATCGTGATATCTCAATCCCACGAGAAAAAGCCGGCACAAACAAACAGTGTAAATTATTGTGTGCTAGATCAGCTGCAGTTAGCTCGGAAATTCGTGACTTCAGCGCAACGGCGATAATATTCTCATGCCGTTGGAAAGACAAAGAAAAGAGTTGGAATAGTTTCACAGGAGCTGATTGTTCTAGAACAAAACAGACGATTTTCGATTGTAGTCACGCATCTCTCGTTAGTAACTTGTCATGAGCTGCAGATAGCACGTTCAACTGTTACTCGCACTTGTTAGAATGCAATATTTTCCAAGACAAATTGAATATGAGTATACCGATTTATTTTCGGAGGAAATCCGTGTATCAATAAATTACAAAGATTTAAATATACTCCTAAAAAGGCTTCCTATAATATAATATCGCTGTGAACGGAATATTCAAAACTCACTCAAAACCAACACGTTTACACGCTGTAAGATGCGCAGAACTGCGCGCGTCACACGTGCATTTACTGCAATACAAGCAGATTATATTGTCCCCATAACAAGACCACACCGGAGTGTCTCAATCACGATGTGTCTCAATTTGTGTCTCAGATACCAAGTCATATGAACTATAAAATGTGTCTCATGTGCGAGACACTCGCGCAGAGAGTGTGTCTCAGAGCGCTGCAATGCACGCCGTGCTCCTACTCTTGTACACGTCCGAACCCATCAGACTCGAGTACATGGACTCCGTGTACAGGGACTCCACGTGATTCTTCTTGGAGCTGACATTGTCTCTGCTCTTGGCATGATGAAGACGGTCCTGGACCACGTGGTCGCTCCCTGTAGGGACCCCAACCGCCAGGTTCATTATCGACGACCACGTCTTCTTGAGGGTCCCGAAACTCTTCTTCTTCGTCTTCTTGGGCTTCCTCTCCGTACAGTTGCTGTCTAGTCTCATGTTACTGAGTTCTTTGAGTGCATTTGACTGATCGTTGTTGAAACTCTCGATAATATTCAGGACAAACTTGTCCTTGAGTCCGTTTCTGATCGAACCGCCACCGCTTTTACCGATGATCTTCGGCTTCACGTCGGCGCTGGGAGTCGGTGAACACCCCCGTTCCATTGCCTGTTTCGCCATGTGCGCTTTGAAAATCCGGTCGGGGAGAGTGAGGGAGGAATCGCTGTCTGAGTCTCCGTTATAATCGTCGGAGAGGGGTGGCGGTGGAATCTTGTTCATCATGAGCATCTCCTCCCGTCTCTTCTTCTCCTGGAGCTGTTCCCGGAATAGACGATCTGGAAGTGTTTCCTCCTCGCCGTCAGAGTCGAGCTTCTCCTTCATACTTTCCTCCGATATCTGTGGTATGGGATGGTTAGATTGAGAAGCCGATAGTAAAACAGTAGAACTATACCAGTCAGATATTTAATATCCACTCGAAATTTTCTATAAAGGATGATCAAATACCATAAAAAGAGTGCTTATAGTCATACCTGAGGATAGAATTTGAGGGACCGCTTGATGGGTATGGGTTTGACGATGGGATGATCGTATATGAACTCTCCTCCTCTGCACAACTCAGCCCTGGATTCTGTCTGTTCGGGAGTGCAAGTCCTGGAGGAGCCAGCACTGCTGCTCACGATGTCAAACGCACTTCCGGGGTGTCTCTGAGAAATGGAGAAATTGTCAGCAATTCATACTATTACAGGAAAACGACTGATCTTGAGTCATGGTCTCTAAATTAGAGGGAATCAAATGATGTGGCTTCAGTGGATTTGTTGTGATGTTTAAACTCACCTCCATGAGCGGGTTCCAGTTGGTGGGGAAGTTTAGAGGGGGAGCAGAGTGGGAAATGGTTCTCAGTCTGATACACCGACCCTCATCGGCCAGAGGGAGTGGTTGTCTGCCTGGCAGCTGAAATCATTGCGGAGTGTTAGAGAAAATTGTTGCAGAGTGTTAGAGAAAATCAATACGGGATGTGAGAGAAAGTGATTGCTAGAGATATAACTGATTTCGGAGTGTTGGAGGAAAAACATGAGATCCAGAGGTTAGGGAAAACATGGGATGATTGAAATTTGTATCGATGATGGATCAGGGGACAGATGGTCGAGTGATTTCAGGGAGAGGTTTATTCACCTGGGGTGCTCTGGAAGTGGTGATGGCACAAACAGGAGTGTTGGGAGGGTTCCTACACCCGTGTAGACAACAGGAGACATTCAGCTTGGTGTCTTGGATGCGACCTGGGCAGGGAGGGCACGGTTAGCTAGATTTAGAATGGGATGGATATTTACGGATGCATTGACTCATGTGAGAAATATGCTAATTGATCTCACTAGATAATCCAACTGTTACACAGCGGAGAACACAAGGTTGAAATATCACGTACCGTATTTGTCGTGTGTCGTGTCACTCCGTGAGGTGTAACATTTGTTAGACTGCTCTGGGGTCGACAGGAGCATCTTTCGTTTGTGGTTGATATCCGCTGACCAGGGTCGGGGTGGTTTCTTCATCGCGTGTTGCTCCACAGTAGTGGTTGTCATGGTAACTATACACGGTGTGAAATATGGTTAGTGGTTGTCATAGGGAAATTTCAACAGAAAACAAGAAACCTTGAGTATATAAAATACGGCGCAATATATTCGATCATCACTGGCGAGTGAAGAGAAAACTAACAACGACTTACTGAATCATGTACAGCATAATATATAGACCTCTCCTGCTGCTGCTGCTGTCAAACTTATTATAGCACTAGTTTTTGTGACATGTAGCTCATGCAAGTGAATATATCATGTGTATAATGTCATACAACGCACACGCCCCTGTTCAGAGCAGGGACCAGGGTGTTGAGGAGAGGAGAGGAGAGGAGTGGAGAGGACAGAGAGGGGAGGGGGATTTTGAGGATTTCCGAATTAGGGATATCTCGAGTTGGGAATAGGATGAGGTTTGGGTTGATAGTATATCTATGTTGTGGTTATTAGAAAAAAGTAGCTGCTGTGGCTGGAAGTGTGTGAGAGAGTGTGAAGTTCGAGCTATAGTGAAGAGTCGGCCTCGGTGGTGGTAATGTAACGTATGCGAGTGTGTGTGTGTGTGTGTGTGTGTGTGTGTGGTGTGTGTGCGTACTGTGTGTGTAGATTAAAATAGCGACACATGTAGAAATGTCATGACCTCCGAACTGTACAGCTATCCTAGGTGGGTGTGTGCGGTGCACCCACAATTGTTCATTCAGGAGTTTAAAACACAGCGACTGGTTCTCTACGACGAAAGGGATAAATTCACAGCGACATAATTTATGACAAATATATATATTCGTTGAAATTAATACACATCATTCAATATATACACATCTCCTCGAATCTATATAGTTTTGTCAGCAAGCAGCAGCAAAAACGTGATGGTCACACACTTGAATAATACTGAACTTGGGGTGGAGTGGGGGCGAGTGTTAAGCATTATGTTAACATATATTATTTTTGCATGAATCGCATATTATATACCACCATTCGGCGTCCAAGGAGGCGTAGGGGGAAATTGATCGCAGGGAAAAATTAGTGAAAATGGGATTGTGAACTCATGGGATTCGCGCAGGTTCATAAGCTGGTGGATTTGAAAATATTCGGAACCATATTATTGTTGAATGGTGGGAAAATTAGTGTTTTAATTAACTCTTATTGAAAAGTTTTATTCTCTAAACTTCATTCATAATATTACATTTCATTATTTAAACGTTGTCGCAACGCACTTGTGCGGACCGCTAAACCACTAATGCATGCCATGAAAAGTAATTTAAAGCTAGACCAGTAGTCAATGGAGCATGTAATTTTAGCAAAATATGATTTTGAAACTGCCTGGCATAAACCTCTTCGTGGGAATCTTTTCCATCCTTAGACTTTATTAGTATTGAAATTCAAAAGGCAGCACTCAGCAGGTGTTCAAATGTATTTTAAAACGTGGGCACATATACTGGATAAACTTTGAAAACAGAGCAGCAATGAGCAAGATGATGAAAAGTAAACGCATGATCGTATCACGATAGAGAGAGAACTATAGGATTATTATAGGTTCACGATAATCTGAGAATTTAAACGGCAAAGTTAACCTGCATGATCGGTCAACAACCAGACACGAAATTCATGCGCGTGCAATGTGATTTAGTAGGTTAAGTAAGTACGTTAGAACAATAATATATGAAATTAAGATGCTGAAATCTGACACTAAGTCAACTAATAACTAACCGCAGAAGTTTGAGGGTGCTATATGCTCGTGACGAGTGGGTGTGTGCGAATACTAAACGCATAAATGGGACGAATCATTATACAGAAAATCTATGTAAAGGATTACATTGATCAATGATCATCAATAGAGGTTTTGGTATAGAATAGGAAATCATTAAGTTCTCATGGACTCGGATCCAGATATCGCAGTTCACATCGATGTTCCACAAGTGTCGCACTGGTGTTCCAGTCGATGACCAAATCGGGAACAGGGAAACATTATGAAGGAGTATAATATACAAGAATAATATACACATTATACAGGAACAACTATTGGTAGATGCGTGATCGACACAGCTTGTTTCACTTAAGTAGTTGTATGGAACATGCGAAATGGAGGGAGACGATTGGCCCAAAACCTAGCACGTGACAATTTGGAGCACACTGATTGGTCAAGCACCGAAATGTGGTACTGACGCATGGCTCAGTGTTAAAATGTCCTCTTATTATTACAAATTGACGAATAAGTAAATACGTTGAGGTAATGATGCTGTTAATAATAATCTAGTGACACAAACCTCGAAACATCAAAACAGGTGGCACCCACAAAAGTTAACAGAGGATTCAAAATGCAACCAAAACACGGCATCTGAAAACAGCATAATTTAACTGATTTCGAAGTAAAATGAAAGTAAGCAACTCCAATTCGAAAGTGTCTCCAAAGTCGGCAACATGAGGGGGTCCACTGAGCGCAAGAGAATACCTACGTTTAACAGTTAATAAGTTGAGAAACATAGTACAAACGTCACTAAAACGTCATATTTCGAATGATGCTTTCCTCATTTGTTGTTCAACTTTCTTATAAAGCAGGAAAATGGTGTCGGGTAGTAGCCACACAAATTCCCACTCCTGATTTGAGTCGGTGTTACTCTGTGATTGGCTGAGAACTGATCACGTGACGAGAATTCCTCGCACGTGATTGGCTGAGATCTGATCACGTGATTGATTATTTTGAAAGAATAGAATTCAATTTATAGATCCTATCTCAAATGACCAGGTTGAAACTGAAAACAGATTGAACAAAGCTGTGATCATGTGATCCGGAATTTGATCACGTGACTTCATAAGGTGGACATTTCTGTAAGGTGGAAGCCTGGGGATCCTTTGAACCAGCACCTTTGATAATTGAATGAAAATGCAAACCGCAAGTCTTTGTTTTTGCAAATCGACAGTTGACAAAACTCAATGTAAGTAACTTGATGTTACTACGTGGAAGTGACGAAGTGTGACCTGTGAAACGCTTGCTAGCGAATATCAAAAACAAATGAACAATCCAGCCATGTGCTCCGATGGGAAGCAGAAATCACGTGACAGCAAGTCGCGCTCTGATTGGTCAATACGACAAGTGGTTGGCGCGTGTCGATAAAACATAGCGCGGTACCATTGGTTTTTGGCAAATACCTGAAAATCTGAAGTGACCCTCGATTAGGCTGCATGGCATTAATCAATTAGCAATAAGCTGCGTAAAGAACGGACATTGTCACGTGAGAATGATTCGGCGATGTGATTGGCTGATGAGAGAAATGCTGGCACCTGATTGGCTGTCAGGAAAATGTCTCCCGCAATGGAGTAGAAAGATTTATCACAAACAGCTTTTGCACGGTGTAGTCATGGTAATGAGTATATGAAAAAAGTTGCCAGCTTTCACATATTCACTATTGCAATGCTATATGCGAGTTCGTGGTAGCATGGTTGCTACAGCAACCGCACGTATTCGTGGGAAAAGTCCGGGCCGTGGAAAATATTAGAATATTCTATGGGTTCTGCAAGAACTAGCGGTAGCAGCAAGTATGATTCGTCAGAAAGAGAGAAAGTGAATTTCGAATGTGGGGCCTCTAGACTCTAGAGACAAAAAAATAGAATAATGGCCCCTACACACTACACACCCACAGTCCATACATTTCATACACTTACATACATAATATGGATAATGAAAGAGGGATTATATTGATTGCTTATCGAATATATGTCTGTGTGTGGGTTGTGTGTGTGTGTGTGTGTGTNTGTGTGTGTTGTGTTGTGTGTGTGTGTGTGTGTGTGTGTGTGAGTATATGTGTGTGTGCCTATATTTGCATCTTTTATAGGATAAATGCAGTGTACACTCAGTCATATCATAACCCCTTTCCCTATCATATCAGTGCATAATTCAGTTAGTAGGCAGATAAGGCATCTCATTGTCACAGCAGTTTACACGATTCAGCACAAAACCGAAAGAACACATTATTAAGTTGCTAAATAATTAGAGGTTCTAGCGAAAGAAGATATGTTTCGACAAAGTATCTGAGGCAAAAACCGAGCCAATGATCCGACAGTTTCCCAAGTACCCAGACAAAACCCTTCCACCACACCCTAGTGCTGCACAACATGCTGGTGCGTGAAACTGATAACATGCACTGCGCGTCACGTGTTCAGACACGTGCGATAGTGTCACGAGAAATGCATCATGTACTATTACTGATAATACATGGCATACCAAAGTGATGATATCACTCTTGAGATATCTGATATATATTTGATGGTAGTGATTTCATGCGGCGCGCCTGCCAACAATCTATATACGGTGTATCACCAACAACAACAACACTCCTTCTGTCGCATCTGCAAATACAGTGCTGTCTACATGATATAGGAGCATCATTAGGAACAACAGTAAATTTGGAATTGAAATCCAGCGACAATAAGGAATGAAAACAAAAAGCTGTGTCTCACACGCAGTGAGACATTATCTGATCAAATTTGAGGGGGGGAGAAGGGTCTCTCTAACACATTTACACATGAGGGAACACATTTGTGTGCGTGTGTGCGTGCGTTATCGCACGATTAGACTTATGAAAAGTATGTGAAAATTAGTAACATAATATGAGCAGTAATTTTATAGCAGGTTTATTATTCCCACACCACACATACCCAAATATTTGTGTACTATCATGATGGGACACACGCGAGCGTGTGGGATTTTGTGGTGAGGTCACAGAGCAAAACACAGACACTGGCACACACACACACACACACACACACANCACACACACACACACATCGACACTCAAAATTCACTGGGAACAGATTTCAAGTATACAGAGGTTCGGGAGAGTCAAAATCACACACCCACACACACACACCCACACACACACACACATAATTGATCGCATGCTTGTCAAGAAGTTCAACTCCCACATGGCGAAGCATACGTCAAGAAGCCTCAAGATTACCAAATAAAACCCCTGGTCAATTATAGTGTTCCACCCGAAACATGCTCCATGCATGATTATGCTAATTGAACTGGGTACAAGTACAACATGTGATATCTGTACCGATATTAGTGGAATCGGTCGGTTGATATACTTGTCTGCAAAATAATATGAATCGCTACAGCGAGAAACAGCAGCGAGACACAGGAACGAGAATGTTTAGAATGAAGTAAAAACCGAGTACCGAGTAGCGTACGTTGCTGTATGCGTGACGGTTTGCAGACCGTGCATAACATTGAGTGAAATCACTCAAAAACCACACAGTAAAATCACTCAATTCCCACACTACGCAGAACAATGTAGGGTGACGCAAGTATCAACACAAGTGTGTTTGTGTTTATTTTTAAACAGATGAGAATATCGAGCATCAAAACACGTCTTCTTGTGTTTGAGTGTGTGAGTGTGTGTGTGTGTGTTTGAGTGTGTGTGTGTATGCGTGTGTCTGTGTCTGTGTGTGTGTGCGTGTGTTTGGGTGGGTGGCTGTGAAGATTTGCAGATCACCGGTCGAACTTCATATTCTAAACTCTAGCTGGGAGAGGTACCTACTTGAAAAAACGGGGGAAGAGAAAATACAAGAGCTAGATTCTCAATAGCTGATTCTCCACCTCTATCCACAGACAATAGAGTAAACTTGAGTAATATAATGAATGCTATATAATTCTAGCACATAAACAGGAATCTCGTGACAGCCATCCTTGCTTCTGATTGGCTACTGCGGCTAATCCAGTTTCCCTATTGGTCACTGTTTATCGTTTGTTTTAAACAGTGCTATCAATATATTATGTTAGAGTGTGTGTTAATAAACGCATACAAATTGTAAGAAGCACTGTACCACGATTGAAAAACTTGGTTGGCCATGCGCTGCACGCATTGTATTATTCTACTATATTCAATCGACTATATAGATTACTATCTACTATCTATAACAATAGTTGTAGTAGTACTATATTTCCAGTTCAGACCACATCTATCTAGGTATCTATATGTGGGGATATCACATGCGTGCATGGAGATTGGAGCTACTTGTTGTTTCTCATGGACCAGTATAAAGCACAGATACCACCTCAAAAATGCCGCCTTCTTCTAGAAAAGAAAGGAGTGGGAACGATCGAAAGTGTGTCATGAAAGAGAACGAAAAAAGCGTGAAGTGTTTAAAAATAGATGTAAAATTGTTACAGTAAAACAATGGCCGGAGCAGTCGTAGGGAGTCAAATACTCAAGTGAGCAAGTGGGAGGATACAAGGGCTCTTAACGATATAATTTAGATACTTAAATAGTAGCAATCTGTAGTCGAAGTCGGACATTCGAATTGAGTTGTGTCAACGACGCAAACAATAGAATGGTGTCAAGGTGTCAAGGGGTCACAAAAGTCTCGGTTCAGGCAGCAGTCTTTGACAAATTCGAAAAAAAACTGTCGCGAAAACTACGATCTCACCACAGTATAACGTGTGTGAAAACAGCAACATTTTCAGCAACATTATATAGCCCCAGCAAGAAGAGCGACGATTTTGTTGAGTAGAAAACGTGTTACTCTCGCCACCCTGTGACACAGGACAGGGCATCAAACAGCGAGAGTTTACAATCTGATCATCAAGCAAGCTGTTCAATTTGTATCAGCTCGCTATTATATTAACAGCAGTACATGTATTGAAAATCGGTGTAAAATGTAACATTTCGTAGTGAAAATAATGATACGATCGATACTCTACTTCTATCGATGGAAGCAGCCATTGTACTGGAATACTGGATGCATGCAATTGACTCGGAGAAATTTGAAAGTTTTTGTTCTGGGACCCACTTACAAAAGACAGTTTTAGGCATCATCAACGCACTATAATTAGTGGAGAAACTGTGAAAGCAATGGCAACACACAGCGAACTTTAGAATAGGAACTATCAATCTATGGGAGCTGCAGCAGAACCCTCAGGGGGAGGCATCACACACACACACACACAGACACACACACACACACACACACACACACA
>CAMPET010000004.1:294972-306031 GCA_946803715.1 Beroe ovata | reverse complement strand
CACACACACACACACACATCACACACGGTCACCCAGCGGACAACAAGCACAAGAATACACGGACTGATAATATGCCTCGGCGATCAGCACCACTATCGCTCACAATATATGTGTAACAACGTTATTTACACGAGCTTAGCATGTATCCTCCTACGCAAAAAAGTGTGTCTCAGTATAACAGTACTCCCAGCAGTATAAATATAATATGTTTATTGGTCACGTGATCGGATTCATAGATTTCTATTGGTCCAGGGTGGGAATTTTCACGTTGTGAGGGTCAGGCCGACTTTGAGAGGAACAGTGAGAGATGTGTGAGGCTTTCGCGGTGTTTTATATGGGTACGGGGAGTACTACTGCTCAAAAACACACAGACACACAGACACAGACACACAAACTCACCTAACCCCTGATGCGGAACTCACAAAGAAAACATAACAGTAAAGTAGTCATACCTTGATATAGAGTATTAGAGTAGAGACCAGAGTTCATTGATCTGATGAATCGGATTCATATATATCAATCGTATGCCGAACAAAGTAAGAACGCTAGTTCAATTCAGGGAGCACTATAACCACATTAAACAGTAAACACTGGCTACTGGGCTTCTTCTAGTGGCTGATGCCTGATGGCTCCAGATGTAATAATTCTATGATTGTATCGATGTATGTACCAATCACTGAGCATCAATATCACTGTAACGTGGTGACGTAGTGAGAATGAGATTGTACCTACGAATTGACCAGATTGAATAATGAGAGAATGCAATTAATGTGAAATGCAAACGTAGAACAGCTAGAAAACTGGGTTTTGAAATCTCGTGGAACAAGTTACAACTTCTTTGGTTTGCATTCCGAAAGCCGCGCAGCCGCAACAAGTGCGCGCGTTTTACAAAGTTATTTTCAAAAAAATAAGTGTACTCGACAACGGACTGCGCGGCGCGTCGGTTTTTTTCAATTACCTCACACTTCACATCATTGTCATTCGTGAGATGTCGAATTATGTCGATGAGATCGATCAGATTTATTCAGCTCAGCTGATGTTATCAATCGTCGAAAATTCTGAATTGCGCGGCGCGCGCTGATCAAATTAAAACTGCGTCGCGGATTGCAATTGCATAAACAATGCAATAATAAGTGCACACGTTCATGCGCGCCCCTATTCTACTCTGTGATCATAAGATTCTCAGGGTCCCACTTCCTTGCCCTAAGATCACAGGGACTGATCTGAAAGGGATCGTACTCGTAGGTTTCAGATCCTACTGAGACCAGAAACCGGTGACCACAAAAGAATTAGAAGGTTGGGTCACGCAAAGTAGGAACACAAGCAGAGCTGCAGTTGTCGATCGATGATAGCCCCTGTCGAGAATTTCGTTTCGCGCGCGCGCTGGCGCAAGCCGCTTCGCGGCTTGCATCAGCGGTCTGCCATCGCCCGACAAAGCTGCAGCAGCATGCGAGCAGTTTCCATAGTGATGCCGCGCCATGCCAGACATTGGACATGACATGTAATGTTGGCATGTCGCATGGTCAGGCATGGACCCAATCTCCCATGATCATAAATACTTTGCAAGCGCCTTCATCGAAGTTCAGAAGGTCTATGTCAGATGGTAAATGTAATTGGTAATGTAATTGTAAATCAAGTACAAATAATTTCTTCTTTCACAACATCATTTCACCAAAACACAACATAGCCCACCGTTATGAATATAAACAATTGATTATCCCGCGCCTAAAACATAAAACAAATTAAACATGTGAAATATCCCGATCACCAATAATGTTCTGATAAGCTAAGCAGAGAAGCATAGTATCACATGAACCCACGCAACACGAAGCTCAGCTACACATGTTGATGTATCATTGTATCAATAGGTATATTGTGGAAACTGTCCCAGCAAATCATGTCCATGAGGAGAGAGTAATGGAGAATGGTATTCTAGGTATTGGGAGGGGTCACAATTTTTTTCAGTCACGTGACAGTAGTTGACCAACGAGAATACAGATACAACCAATGAAAATTAAGAAACGCTGTCAAGTGATCAAAATCATTTGGGACCCCTCCCCAATATTACACTCTCTATGGAGTGATAAAATGAAATCAAGTGAAGTGTCAATGTCATCTGCTGCATTCTTGAAATCGACTGTACATTATACAAACATCTACATTTGGACAATTGAACAAACACAATAGCTACATAAAACGCTACAAAAATCATGGTTTGACATCAATTAACTTAGCTTTTTGTCAATCCTGTACCAGGCAAAACTCCGCCTGGCACGCGATAAAAATAATTCCTTGTGTTTGAACAGATAGATCATGGCGTGGCAACTTTATCAAGGAGCGTTGCTGCTATCGACACAGAGCAGATGAGGTGCCTCAGCGATGATGTTCATTAGCAATTTATCCACGTACTTCTGTAGATGAGTAAAATCTTTCTGAAAAGAGAACTATACGTTAAAATCGAGTTTAGAGTAAGTAGTGGCTCTCGATACGATTGGAGTATCGGATACCATTTTGGAGGAATTGAATTATTCATTAATTGATCATAAACGTCTCGTGTGCCGACAGCAAGACCACCATTGACACGAGCAAGAGATCGCGTTTCGGTTAATCGATCTGATTTCTAGGGGGACATGTCAATGAGATGTCATGACCTCCCAATCATGACATATCCCCAGCCCCCACATGCCAGTAACAAAGCGCACCATCTTTACAATACCCCACATTACTAAGTGTCACATTAGCAATATCCTGCGTCATTTGGACCGGCATTCCCGTGTCAACTGCCACCACGGCGTGCTAAATACTTCGGCCCACGTTATCATTACGGCACATTTCACTGTCCAAGCACGCACAGGGACACTCGCACGCGTCAGTATAGGGGGACAACCAGTGGATATCAATTCTATCCGGCGGCGGTAGCTCCCAAACTATAATTATAGCAGTATCAACATGGGTGCCTTCACGCAGCCAGCTTTACCCAGCTGCCTGTGACATGCATTATATTTTAATGTGAAATAGATTAATTCTTCCAGTCAAGTATTGATCATCCGAGATAATTGTTTGCGTACATTTATTTATCTACAGCATTGCCGTGATGAACCGGTGCTTATGATTCCTTCGTATGACAGGGGTTACATAATTATGATTATAACCAAAAGCTTCTCCGACATTTCATCTTATATTATGACAATGGCGTTATTATGACCATTAATCAAATTCAAGATGCTTGTTATACTTTTTGTAGCTGTTTCCTCTTTTGTGGTCAACGTTAAAATTGATAATTGATAGTATAATTTACTCGTAGTAATGGAGTACTGTTTAGGCACCCGTTGTCGAACACAAGGGAGTATTTCCTGTAAACGAGACTTATAAAATCGACTTTTTGGTTATGGCCTAGCCTGGCGAACAAGGTGGAGATCCTTGCAGTACGGCATGTTAAACAAGGAATCGAAACCTTGGGGTTCCGTACAGACCACTCTGTCACAGAAGTTGATAGCCCAATCACATTCCATGAACATTCTATACGCCCATCTATTCTAACCAAGGCCCGAAAGTGTCCGGCATAACACGGATCTCACCTGCATGGTTGTGTACGCCTCCACCACCTCCTCATGAGACACAGAGTCTATCTCGAATGCTAGGACGGACGTTTGCGCAGGATCACGTGACAACATTGACTCGGTCATTTCCTTTAACTGTGCGTTTTCCTGTGAGATCATAGCTGTGTGTGTGTGCGTGTGCGTGTGCGTGTGTTTGTGTGTGTTTGTGTGTTTATGTGAAGTGCTGTGATACCTAACATCGTAGTGTTAACAGTAACAGCACGCTGGAGGAGCTGGACAAGGCGGCTGATGTGGGACCCGTCAGTGACCAGATGATCCCCGTGCAGAGGCTGTGTGTCAGTATCAGGAGGACACACCGCCGCGAGAGTAAGATGATAAAACAGGGCTGGATGAACGTTAAATTCGATACCTCCGAGGTTAGCACCATGGTCATATAGTGATATCGTGTGAAAAGGTGCATTTCAACACTTCCCCCCTCAACTTTCAAATATGACAAATTATCAGAGGAAGCGTGCACACATACTCCTCTATCACACTCCTTCATCTTATCNCAGTCAGCAATTATCGCCACCGCGGTGAATTTGTATACCAGAATCCAACGTTATGACACGACACAGTATTTCAGATTTAGTAGGAGCGTTTACCATAATATTATAACCAGCGGTTTGAGGCCCAATTCATTCGCTCGCAGATCAGAAGTCAACACAATACTTACCCTCACTACGCTGACCCTGCACTTAGTGAAGCTCATGCTGTAATCTTCGGAAATAATTCTGCACGATTATAAACGCTCTCGCTGCCACTCAGCGCAACTCCCCCTTTTCAGATGCTTAGCCCCCCTACCCCACACACACACACATGATTACAATTTGCATATGTTTACAAAATGACCAAATTGAGCAGAGATGGTTATCACATCTCTGAGAAAAGCCGCGAGTTTTCACAGTCGAGAGCCTACTCGAATCGCCCCTACTCTATACCTAAAGAGATGTATCCGCACTGGATCACCGCCAATTGCAGGTCTTCACCGATGAATATTCAGAAGTATATTAGTTTTGCAATAATATCAATATTTTCAAAGGAATTCATTGGAATGCCAGTGAATTGTAAACTTCGTATTGTGTTACGCTCGTTCCGCCGTTGACGTCGATTCTTCTGATAGTGATTCAGAACTTCAGTTCATACAAATATTAACTGAACCGGCCACCCTCAATTAATGTTGCTCCTGTTATTCGCCTATCTCTCTTATCTGGGAAAGTAGCTATATTATATTCACTACAACCCAATCTTTTAACAAGGTATCATTACCATCGATCATCTCTCCCCTTCCATAGAATATAAGAATTTCAGCTTCATTTTCCCAGGTAATCTGGGCCAGCCTATACACCTGTACAAGCCTATGAAAGTGATAGTGCCTACTTTCGTCAGCTCACCAGCGCCGACGTGATATTGCTGTTCATGAAAACATTACACACACACACACACGCACACACGCACACGCACACACACACACGCACACACNACACACGCACACACACACGCACATACACACACACACAGAGCTCCGCATATTACGCAACATCCAGCACCTTCTCACGGCAATACTCATTATGAAGCACGCACGCACACACACGCACACTATATATGTAGGGCTATAATAGGCACAATATAAAAGTGTGTACCCTGCCAGCACACCCCCGGTATATCATATTGGCGCGGTTTCACCGCAACATCCGATTCATCATGTGTAGCGCTGTAGCAGATGTCTCTGAACTATGCGTCATTCGGGCACTTCTGTCACCAGTTATACTGGACTACTTTTGTCACGCCATTTGTTCTCGCACGCTGTTTTTTTTTTCGGATAGGTATATGTGAAAAATGATAATCATCTCTAGTGATTATTCTGATTCTACTTGATGTGACCACGCCCATGTTCACTGTTCATATTCTAGGACTCAAAAGTCAAATCCCATAGACCGAAAGAAGGTTGAAACGCTGCACATAAGAGAGCTGCTTACCACTCCTAGCCAGGTTTCGAATATATATCCCGAATTTGACGACAACTGCGCACGCCATGCGCGATCGCTAACCTAACCCCTTCGCCCAATCGAGAATAGTCATTCTAGTCACGCCCAATACTTGAAGTCCGTCCTGGTTTCGAAAACAGGGCGGGGATACTTTATACCTCAAATATGGCGCTCTTACCGCAGGTTCTAATCTGTGAGTTCAAGACATATTTGAAAACCGCTTTGTCTCTCATTCCCACACATAGCCTCAATAGCACAATATTTTCATCGCAGTCTCATCTCCCAAGCTCTTGAGTTGACTTATTAACCCCACAGTGTTTTGTCAGTACAATCACGATCAGTGACCGGCCCTGACTAATTTAGTGACTAATTCAAGGGACAGAGGTGTGGGAGTTACTCTCCGACCCCTCGTTTCTCTCACACTTGCATGTGATCATTGCCCTATCTGTCCTCGTCATAACATTGATCCCCATCATGGGCTAACTGTGTAGGGGAATACAGCACATTTCAAAGCTACAGCAACCTTGAAGCATAGATACGTCATACGAAGTTACAAACAAAGATATCAAATAATTTTTGACTGTCAATATCAATATCTATTTTAGTGATCCGACCATCACATATCATACTTCTGAGAAATCCCAAAATATCAGACATGTTTTCTTACACACCTACAGGCTACAAGTGATTCATGTTTTCAACAGCTTGACAGGCGATGTTCCGGGAAATTTCCCTGAGTTTGGAGTCATGAATTTATGTGCTAAGTTATGTCTTGCAGTGTGAGAACACGAGAGACACGGATCAAACTCCAATTTTCCGAGACATTCCAACTTTTCTTATAGCTTCATATCGATGCATATATAGGCAGTGGCTATACAGGTAACACGGGTATAATATACTGCCACAAAATACAAAATCTCTAATAATTACTTTACTTTCCTCATTTTCTTACTTTTGATGAGTTTCATGAGTTACGAATAGTTTCTAACATCATTGCGTTCACATATCCTGCACTGTATCATATTGAGTACGGCTATCGATATACCTAATCATATGGAGCAGTGTTCTAATAGCTTCAAATAGTTATAGAGCTCGATGCAGAGCTCTAGGCTCGGGGCATATATCTTAGAGCTCGTCATCACGCTTGTACGGGACCAGCTTATTCTTCCTATGTTCTATACCACAGCCCGCGAGCTAATGCCACGTCACAAATACGCTTGTCCAAAAGTTGTTGAAAATCTTTGAGAGAATGAAAGTCCATATAGGGTTACTTTAATGAGCATTTTCTATTGTTTATTGCCGCTTTGTGTAACTGTAAATGCTGATAGGGCGGTGTTGTTAAACGCAGGCGACACCCATAATTGGCTTTTTGTTTCAACTAACCCTCAAAGCTATCATATATCATAAACTGCGCGCACGCGCGCACAACGCAAAACTCTGAGAGAGAGAGAAGGGGAGTTCATTTACCTTGCTACTATTTGGTATAATGAACTGCTACTGCGTGACCATACGGATAAGTGAACATTATATATTTGCCTAATGCAGAAAACTTAAAACACGCACACTTGACAAAATATCATCACATATCATTGGATTTGTAAACATTGACGCAATAGCCACATAAATCGATCGAATTGCGGCCCCTGATTTGCAACTATAGTAACTTGATGATCGTGGTGATAAGCAAATTTGTCTGCCACCGTTGATGAATCACTCGTCACACGACCAAAGATTCGTAAAGATCTTTATTCTATCGGATTTGTTTCGGTTGCGAGGTTATTCGAGCAACGTTCCATATTGTATGTGAGAGAGTGTGTGTTTGTGTGTGTGTGTGTGTGTGTGTGTGTGTGTGAGATTCAATATAGCTGCGAATAGAAATTAGACACGAATTTGTCGGTTACCAGCACTTAAAGTTGTGATTTCTGTTCTCTCGAGATAGTGAGCATCTTATGAGATCTATAATCTGTATCTTATACAAATTCTTTAATGTAACAACACTTCCATTACTACAGCTTGCTGCATACCATGTAACAATGCCCGTATCTAACGTCGAGATATCCGCTAATGGACATATCGATCTCACAATCGGTGTCACTCTCTCCATCTTCACGATATTCGGCTTGCCCGGCAATATCCTCGCATTCCTACACTTTTCCCGGCGAGCGTCCCGCAACACTAACTCCCAGTTCTTCAACAGGATCTACTGCACCAAGAGCCTGGTGGATTGCCTCATCTGCTCGATACAGTTTCCCATCATTCAGGCTGTGACGGAGGGTCGCCAATCCTCCAGCCTCCTTTTCCATGATGTTCTGTTTTGCGATATCTGGACAATCCTCACAACAACTTTCCTCATGCTCTCAGTTTTCCTCGTTATGTTCCTCAGCATCTCGCGTCTCCTGCTCATCAGATTTCCCCACATCAAGCTCCATCCGGCTATAACTGTTCTCTGTCCCTCTGTCTACTCAGCGATCATTGTTATCGGCCTATTCGTAGTCCCCATCATGACCGGATATGTGGCTATCACATACAACCCAAACAAAGCGGTGTGTGCCATGTATGGGTCACTACCGGGATTCAACTACGAGGCAATCAACAGCTCTACCGTGCTTACCCGGGGGTTGCTACAAGCAGAGATGGGTATCAAGATAGCATGGACTTGTGTCATGGCCACTCCTGTACCAATTATTCTCATCACGTTTACCTTGTCTGTGTTCTATCTCAAATGGGTAAGCTGGCCGGTTTTATCGTCTTATATACTCTTATAGACGCTTTTTCAAGCATTCATATCAAGTTTCGTAACTCACTCTACTTATCCCATGATTCAAACAACTTATCACGACTCATTTCAGGGCAAATCCAAAGGCAACTTAACAGAGAACGCTGTTAAGCGGCACACGGATGCCTCCATAACAGTGGTTGTTTTCACCCTACTCTATGTTGTTTGCAACATCCCCATGCTCATTTACCTTGGCTTCGTGAAACACGCTATAAACAGCTGGATGAATGATACGGAGGTAGACGACGGGATACCGTACAAAGCACAATTCGATCAGCTGTACAGCCACCAAAACGATTTTGAGAGGTACTATGTGTGGATGGTTGTGTTCGACATACCAACCTCGCTCAACTCGGCACTCAACCCCTTCATTTACTACTGGAGAATGGTGCCGTTCCGGCGATTTGTTCAAACCGGAATTCACGATCTTACCGTTCAATCCGGCTCGGCAGAACAGCGCAATCACGTGCAGCCAGAAACTGCGAACAGTGACCACACAAGATCGCAGATAGAACGTATAAGGAGAGCGACGTGTACGTGTACCGCAGAGGGGGGCGGTCAGAGGACTCTGAGTGTGATTAGGGAGGAGAATGAGAGGAGAGTGCCCCCTCCGCAGCAGAGCGAGGGAGTTTCGTCACACTCGGATATCAGAGCAAATTCTACCGTTTGAATTGTTATTCTATGTACCTACTTGTGTGTGTATGTGTGTATGTGTGTTTGTGTGTGGTGCACCAGAATGAAAAGATGAATTGTAACGGATGATTTGAAATTAATGCATTCTGTAAACAAATGACATAAAATCAACATTCCGTCATTTACCCCTACCTCTTCAATGCGTTCTACTTTTCCTTGAAGTCTCCCTATCACGGTATCAGACCGTTTTCTAGCGGTCAGCTCTTCGATCTCCTGGTTCAATCCGATAATCTCGCTCTCCAGATGTTTGATTGACTGAAGATCGAGGTAGTAGAGTGTCAAAGTGCCCAGTATATGTCAAAAGAGGGATTATAATTGCCACAAATTATAAGTACGACTTCTCTAGCTGAAATACCTCGAAGTGAATCAGCCCCTAACTATTTACTCTGATTAAAGTTTCACACAACTTACATCAGCCGACACGAGACGTTCCTTAGCTGTAGCTGCCTCTAAAATTGCTATCTCTTCTTCCTTCTGAGAGGTTATAGCGACCATTTCGTTATACTTCGTCTCCCACATTGCCTCCTGGGGTAAGCAATCATTCAGCCGAGTCAAATTAAAATCACTAGCATGGATCCTGGTAATTTCAACTTAAGACAATTGTACCTGTTCTTGGCTTTCTGCCCACACTTCGCGTAGTTTAACCACTTCATCAGCTAAACTGTCTTTTAACTGTGGAAACGCAGTATGAAGGGGTAGCAGAGGTAGATATTGGTTCGCCGACATTAAAGATTGACACGTCGAGAATAGCTTTCGTCGGACGTTATAATACAGTCCTACCTTCAATGAATGCTTTATTTCGTCCTCATATTTCTTGATTTGCAATGTGAAAACTTGACGATCGGACTCTGATGATTCTCTGAGACTATTGTATTTCTCCTGTATTGAGAAAGTTCAGTAGTCAAAATTTAACTACGAGTGGAGCATTTGTAACCAGGAAGTTTTGAAGTTATTGTTTAACCATGTGTGATGACGCGCGCAGCACTAATGCTGACAGATAAAATTAGACTTTCCACTAGATCACGTGAGCGCGCGTTTCGTGAACAACATAATAGTTTGTGACCGGCGACAAATCATAACATGAATTCCCATGAGTAAATGAATAAGGTTTCATGAATAAATGAATGTCTAGAAGCTATTATATAGCAAGTTGTATCGGTATCCATTGCTGAAATCCGCATAGTATGGCAATCAAGCAGCCAAGGTAGAATAACTCTGTTGGTACTTAGGAATTTCCCAAGTTTACGTTTCTAGTGGTTATTGCACTGACCAGCATTTGTTAGCGGAATCATGCTGCAAATCTCAATACACTGGATCATCTGTACACAAGTGCGGCAACGAAAGCTTTGTCTTATATCCGATGCTTCTCTTACTGCTGCTGATTCCCGTGTGTTGAACTTGGATTTCGAACTTTTTTCTAAACTCGTATCCTCAGCCTCTTACCCTCTCTATCCAGGATACAGCCATGACGAAATCGCATGTTTGCTTCTTCCTGGTCCTAGCTCTTACTCTAAACTGCACAGGCAAGATGTTTGCTTCATGTGATGGTTGGGAGCTGGCCGTTTCTTTTTACGACGAATAAGTAATTAATGGAGTCTTTTAAATCTGTCTTTTATATTCCAGCTGGTCAGTTGAATTGGAGTTCATGGTCCAGCATGTTGAATATCAGACGCATGATAACAATTCAGGTTTGTGAATTTATTCTCTCCTGTCTCAGTTAAAAGGATGTTTGACAATCACTTTTGTTACTTCGACATCTTAAGGCCTCAATTTGATAATTAAGATTCGAAAGTTTTAACTTATTAGCACTGCATATTACAAGTTGAGATCAGAGATGTCGTAGTACGACGAAATTGATTGTCAACTTACCTGAATTGTCAGTTTCATTCAGGTGAACTAAGTGGAGATAGTGTTGGGAGTAATTCGGCCCCAACTACTCCAGCTCCAGCTACTCCAGCTCCAACCACACCAGCTCCAACCACACCAGCTCCAACCACACCAGC
>CAMPET010000004.1:284284-294515 GCA_946803715.1 Beroe ovata | reverse complement strand
GCCCCAACCACTCCAGCTCCAACCACACCAGCTCCAACCACTCCAGCTCCAACCACACCAGATCCAACCACTCCAGCTTCAACTACTCCAGCCCCAACTACTCCAGCTCCAAATCCAACAACTCCAACTCCACTGCCAACGGTAGAACCATTTGAAACAATGCCTGCCAGACAAAACAAATTGGCAGAAAGAACTATTTGGAGTGCAGATACGGAGATCAACACTTTTGCAGTTGATATCATTAAACTCAAAGAATTGGAATTCGAAGTAGATCTGACGATATCGATCCACTTTAGTGACAACAAGGACAATCCACTGGGAGGAATGATGACTTCCTACAGACTCCTGCCCGATGGAACTGTGGTGGCAGCAGCTGGCATATTCCTTGAGGGGTCAGGAGATCAGTGTATAAAACTGGGACTGGCGAGGGGAAGAATCACCAGCATCGACCATAAGCTCCTGATGGACCCTGTGGATCCTGTTAAGAGTTTCTCCATTGAACAGAGTGACCCAGTAGCCTTTACAGAACAGAGTATGGCATCTTGTCCTCAGTGGAGGGGTGGAAAATCCAGCAAGTGAGTGATAATTGATAAGATCTGTGAACCTCCATATCCAAGAATTAGCATCTCATTCTCTGACAAATCACTCTCTAATTCTAGGTGGTGGAGAATGACTGGCAGAGCTAAGCAGGCTCGACTCGTAGTCACGAGAAGTCCCGAGGAAAGTGCAGACTACGTTGGTCTGGCGGCGGCCGAACTTCCCCTTACTAGAAACTACTACGATAGCTAGACCAACACTTTTTAGTTTAGTTGAAGAAGAATGGTGTGAAGTGGTAACTCGTAGGCTTTTCTCAAATAGGTAGCATTGACGATTTTGTAAACCAGGACATATCCAGGCAATTGCGCATTTATAATTCATATATTCTCCGTTATTTTTCCCTCCCAACCGCGTTTAATTAAGGTTTTCTCAGAGTTTTGTCGCATGTTGTTGGTGAATAAGCGCAAACAGGCATGATTTTGACTAACCGTAATATCTTGCAATGCATCACATCTGTCTTTATCTGATTTTCTTGATGTGATGTCAAGGTCTCTGTTAATCTCTTCTAAATGCAAAACACTGAGAAAGAAAGGATCCGTTAGACTGAAGTTTTCAAAAGGTTGGATAGCATGATACTAAGGTTGACATTAATGAAACTAAAGTTACATACTTAGCAAATGTTTGTTTAACAAACGGGAAACAGCAAAACATCCCCAAGGTAAAATTACTGTAGAAAGTACCTACCCAGTTCGAACCAGGCACAAAATAGGGTGAACAGAAGAAAACTGGATGGCTGCCAGTGATCAACTTCAAGAATAAAATCACAATCTCACCGTTCCCGTCGCTGATTGGACCACGGCAAAGTCACATGTTCAGCAAGGTGCGACCCGGATATTGAAATTACTAAACCATCACTTATGATCATGTGGATCTTGCAAAGTTGTCAATTATTGGACACACACGTCATACATGATATACACACACCCAGGTAAGCGGTTAAATTGACGAATCGGTCCTAATGGATAGCTGACGTGAATATAGGTACACTGGGATCAAATTATTGGTGATAATTCAATAATGGATTGTGGATCCTGAGCTTACTTCTCATGAAGTTCCCTCTTTTCACAGTCTAGTTTCTTTGTGAGATTCTTCTCATTTGAGAGGTCATGCTCCAGTTTCAATACCTAGAAACGAACACAGATAAGAAATTCCCTACAAAATGTCCTCTTCCCTATAAAATTTACTCAAATAAAAACCTTGCATTCCACTTAAAACAAAAATTTTAAGCAGAGTGTGCAAATTTCTGATCTAAATCTCAGACATAACCCCCAATATTACCTTGTTATTGAGCTCCTCGATGCTCTCTCTCAATTCTCTTTCCCTCTGATCCTGTTCGAGTGTGCTGATTGGTGCGACTGCCGAGGGAGGTGAAGTGGCGAGGCCCGAGCTCCTCTTGAGTCTACAAGGGGTCAAAATTCCCAAAATTAGGGACTCGCGAGTGTGGCTCTTCTATAATATAGGTACTCTTGTGATGGTTAACACATCGTGTACACGTAGTACAATCAGTGTAAACTTGTTGTGATAATTTACTGCACAGGGCGACTCGACACAAAAAACCCGCTGTAAGATAACACGGTATGGAATTTGATACCATAATTCCCGGTCAGTAACAGCATCCAAAAACCTGTGGTCCAAAACACTGCGCTTCTCACTGCGCTTAACATGATTTATCATCAAGAAGAAGAGAGGTCTGCGCAGAGGTGGTCGAGCACGAAAATCAGGAATGGAATTGTTGCTGACAAGTTTCACTGATTATAAACTTCACTATTATAATAAGTACCTGCGTTGTGACAGTCGAAAAGGCGAGTTTTTCCTGCGGAAAGAGCCCATGGGACTATTATCATTAGTCTGTGCGTCAGTGGACAGGGCTCCCTGGGGAAGTATATACTATATTGTGGGCAATGGGCAAGTACCACAATTAATTGACTTTAAGCATAATATGATCAGAAATTGTGATCGAAATATATATATTTTTTATTTAAAGGGGTTTACTACAATTCCAACAGCTGTACAGCCAATGGTATGAATGGAAGGATTCAAGCAAACATGCCAATTTCCAGTGACGGTTAAGGAAGTGTAATCCAAAATTTATTCGCCCGAGACTTCGCTGCAATGGGCCCATTGGGCAGCTCCTCATTTAATCCTCCCGCACAGTTTCCTGTGACCTGTACGCTCGGCTGAGTGAACCGTCGGGCTGCATAGGCTTGAGTTAAATCTATCGCCCTTAGCTCAGTAGCGCGCTGACGGTCATTCGAACTCACGATCTTCCGATCCAAAGCCCATACCAATACACCACCCACTCTTTCAAATTTCCCATCTCATGCATAACAAACAGTTTGATTATTCTGAGTCTCACGACTTCTATCAAACAGCAGTTTGACATTGATGGCGTCATCAATAATCACAAGTACACATTGACAAGCTTGAGGAAGAACATCCATCACAGAATTACATGATTGTAGTACATACTATTATTGAGAGGGAAACATGTCACACACGGAACATATATATTTTCTGTACATGGAAATTTCGTGTGTGATATAACTAGTATAGATAGAACGGGCTAGGACGTAGGTACCTCATAATTCGCATAACAAAGAGTGTGGTGACAGGTGATTTGTGAAATTTGAGGATAATTCATGCAAAACTCTCAAATATTATGGTCTATATGATTATTATCACACAATTATAAATTGTGGAGAATGTTTAAAAGCATTATCCACCATGAACAAGAACCCATATTTGGCATAACCACTAATAGCTTTGTAACCTAGACTAAACATAGTCAACGCAAGATGGATTATGATGGAAGTGTGACAAATGGATGATCAACAGATTGACACGAAATAAAAAGTATCTTACCATTTCCTGTATCGTACAAATGTTATCTTCCTCATTATCACTAGCTGAAGCTTCCCCGTATCCCTCGAACCCGACCTCAGGTGAAAAGGGGTATGGGGGTTCGGGTGAGGGGTCCATACTACAATCAGAGATCCCACTGCTTGTACCTGATGGACAATTGGTTAAATTGGCCGATAATTAATTCTATCTCAATCCGTAACAACTGAGTACTAGATGCAATTTAGTTGCAATCAAGTTGCTACATACTATAACAATACCTACTATATCCCTTATGAGACTGCATTCAACTCACCTGAAGTTTTTGGTGAGAGGAGTTTTTTGCTGCCCAGTCTGTCGGCTTGTAGTGAATCAGGGGTTGCTCCATCTTTTTCAGCTACTACCTCTTCCTCCACTGACCCACTTTCGACTTCTGATATGAAACAACGAAAAGAAGTGAACGATAAACTATAAAGTAGTGAAACTTTATTGTGACAGCATTACACCAGCTGTTTAAAATGCTTGCCCCACTCACATAAATCAATGTACTTATACCTTGCATGCTCTCACAACACAGTGGCAAGGTTACTTGAGAACAGTGCATTAAGTACAAGCAGGTAATATACACTGGGAATGCTGGTGCTGAACGTTTACCTCATGCTATACCAAAATATACCTACTAGGTTGAGCAATACTGAACAGGTGCGTTACTGCATTAATCTGAGATATCCATATTCCACAACACGCTATAGTAACAAACAAACCTGATAAACATAAGTGTAACACTCACAGGTTCAATGAGTGCTTTGCAAACATGCTTACCATAAGAAGGAATGAAGTCGTTGAGTTGTGGTGCAAACCTTTCCAGAAAATCGTCAAAATTCAATGGAATGTCTTCATCTTGATCTTCACCAATATCATCCTGGTAAAAGAAATGTTTCCCTAGATTCAATTTGGAATTGAATCAAGTGGCAGTTGAATCTTATGCCATAAATCTTGCCTCTTGGTGGGATGTGTATGTCAGGGCAAGTTGTTTCAGCTCTGACAGCCAGACAATACCATCATTATCAGAATCACATTCATTGAATATTGTGAGAACTTCATCACGTGTGATCATACGTACTGATTGGAAATATTGCTGATAAGTTGAACAGTTCATCCATTTGAAATTTATAACACTTCTAATTTACTTTTTATGGTAAAGTGAGCAAATGAAAGGGATTCAAAAAAACAAGTCAAGGCAAGATTAGATCTTAAAGGCTATGCAATTCATTACAAAGAATTCTGTTCAAATTTTTGACAATGTATGATATCAAAACAGATATATAAAAATTAATTCCAAATTAATCAGATCCAAAGGATTAAGATCATGATAACTCAGACCTTTTCTAGGGTTACAATGAATGTTTGCCCGAGTCCAGTAGTACCGATTACCTTAAAACCTAAAGTAGCAGCCTTATTCATGACAGTTCCAATGTCATCCTGAGTTTCATATCTTAGACTTCCAAGTGTAGAATGCGATGGCTTTAACTCTCCACCAAGGCTTTTCATCAACTCAGGATCACTATTCTCATGACCAAGAAAAGTTGGGCCTCTTATTACATTGATCTCAGTTGTGAGAATAATATAACTGGTACCATCACTCATCTTATCTGTTCAAGAATATGTGTATTGAATCAATGTAAGAATATTATCCAATTCATAACCGGGAACAATGATCAGATTTAGAGATTTACTTTTGAAATGTTGCTTGTTTAAATTGAATTGAATTGAATCATATTTTACAGCACTATACAACATTTTGAGGATGATGTGCATTCTCACGGAGATCCTCAAGATGGAGTTTTAGCTTAAATAAGTTTAAATTCCAAAACTGTCAGTTGATTAGTGGGGTGTGCAAGGTTCGATTTATGATCAATGTGTCATACCTCTCAAATTTCATTCACTTGTACACATCATGACATCATCCAATCATCTCCAAGATAATACAACAATGAATATTAATAGTATACAACCACCCCTAGTATTCAACCATCCATATTGTCAAATCATAGCGTCAAATCATAGCATCATAGCGCCAATGGAATAGGTAACAGAATAAAAACAATTCATATGGCCACTCTTTTTTAGTAAAACAAATTTTTTAATCAATGTTAGTAGAAATCAATGCCATTCTTTCCATGTTCCAGCTCCATAGGTATGACTCATGGGGTAGTATGGGTAACTATTATAAACCCATAGGCGTACTATCTACTAATGCTAATATTCTAATCACTAATGCCGCTAATTCTGAATGCAGCGGCTATTAGGATTAAAGCATATTTTTACAATGCGTGATTCATGCTGATTCATGTTCAATGTTGCCCGCGTTGCCTGGCTCGCGTCAGATGGGCCTAGCATCGCGATGCTAGGCCCAGCTGACAGTAGCCGTCTGAGAATAATTTACGGCGCGCGCGCAATGAAATTGATCTCGACAGGGGCTATCATCGACAGCCAATGTTGCCGCGCCGTGCAAAGTCATTTGTTAGTTCACAGAGTGTTCCAGCGCTCACGCGCGCGGAATTGTTCCCGCGCTGCGTGTCCAAATTCTCCGCGCGCGCTGCGCGTCTCCGTGGTTTCTACGACTTTTCAGTTCACTGAGTAGAACAGAAGCGCGCAACGTGTGCACACGTGAAATTCTGAATGTCCGTCTACTTTTTACGATTTTTCAGTTTTCATGATCACATGAAGCAAAATAATGAGCACGTACGCGCCCCTATTTTATTCACGCGGCATGATGGGCAGGTTAAGTCATGCAATGTTGCAACTGCAACGTAGGAGCATAAAATAAGAGGCGGTACCAACGTAAGCACATCACAGAGTTAGGGTTAAAGAATTGAGCGCACATTTTATGCACACTCAGATTTCAAGAATTTGAAATTCGCAATACGCGTGGGCAGTCGGGCACTTTCACGCAGCATGCCGCATCGAAAAACAAAATACTAATGGACGATGGTCTACTGCGGTCTAGTTCTGAAATGTTTTGCTCGCATATCTATTCTATTCTATTCTATTCTATCCTATTCTATTCATTGTGCATTGGGTGAATGACTAATGAATTGTATCATGACCCAATGACTCATTTTGTTCATTTATTTATTTATTTTTATCTTTTGTCCAAATTCCAATTCCTATTGCATACATGGTACCTTTTATCAAAGTTATGGTGTTCAAAAATTTTCATAAAAGTCATGAGTTTCATATCTTTGACTTCCAAGTGTAGAATTTGATGGCTTTAACTCTCCACCAAGGCTTTTCATCAACTCAGGGCCACTATTTTCATATCCAAGAAAAGTTGGGCCTCTTATTACATTGATCTCGGATGTGAGAATAATATAACAGGGTTTTCACTGTTTGAATGATTTTCTGAATGCCTGTGAGAAATGAGAATGGTGACTATTCAATATTGGGTGATAATCACACCCAAAATGTCTTTGTGTAAAGGGGCATTTAACTTTTATTCTCCTCTTCTTATTGTCTGCTGCTTTGTATTTTGATTCTGTTTGGTATTCTTATTTTCTAAGGTGACCATAGGAATTGAACCTAGGAGAATGTAGCATGGCTGGCAAAGAGTATGAACTATATCTTCAAAAAGAAGATGTCAAACAGGAAATCAGGAAGGAGCTTAAAATTAAGGAGGGTATGTTCTCAATCATGTGACATGCTCCTTTGGTGCTTAACACAATGATAAACAACACTATGAATATCTGATTGTAGTGACTGGTCAGTGAACTTGTGCTAATGATTAGATTCATTTCATTCTCCAGGAGCAGAAAATTTAAGAAGGGTAGCTACTGATGCTAAAACAAGAGGAAGTGTCACTAACATATTGCAAAAGACTGATGCAAACCTTCGAAAGTTACAAGAAGAGCTGAATGAACTACATGCACAAGTTGCACGTGAGTTAGCCTGCATTGTATCTTTGTTTATTTCAGTTATTAGCAAATTTCTCTTAATAGGTGTCAAATTATGACAGGTTACCAGGAACTAATACCTCATAGCCTTATACTCTGTTCTCAAACAACTTTCACACAGTAGCTAATTAGTCTGGTTATATCACCTGCATATGTTTATGTATGATATGATATTTCTATATATATTTTGAATATTTGTGAGAGCATACATTCTGGAATTTTATATATAAGCCCTTCACAGTGCCTCCCTACTTCCCTCACATATTCAATGTACATAGACGTGTGCATTCTTATGATATTTTTGTTTTGCCATTGCTTTGTGTTTGTATTTTTGATGTTCCAAACACTATCCCAGCTTTTCAAATGCATCCTGTTCAGTAGTGATGAAGGTTGAAGTTTAATACGTTTGAGAGCGTGAAAGCCAAGTCAATGTTTATTGGGGAATTAATCTCTTTCTCAGAGAAACTTTTGTTACAACTACATTTCAGAGGAGGGCTTGGAGCAACAACCCAAAAAGAGCTTCAGTACAGGAACATTGGGTGCAGTCACGGAACCAACAGCAACAGCACCAGAGATTGAAGAAGCCTTGAATGAGGTCAAGAAGCAGATAGCTCTAGAGCAAAAGGTATAGAATATGAGGGTAACTGATAACTATAAGTTAATATCAGCTTTTTCATATCAGCGTTCATATATCAGCTTTATATTATACACGAAATCATCATTTGTATCGTTAACCGCTTATCGTCTTGACCATCTTAATAGCTGAGTGATGACTGCTGCGCGTATTCTATAGGTAACTCGTAATGTTTGATTGCACTGTCTAGCTGATAGCCAACATGAAGATGCTATTTAACTCCCTCCAATTTATCATGACAACTCACTCGTAATTAGCAGTCTATGATTTGATGAATTTTGCTATGTTGCTCCCCACACAGGTAAAGCAAGGTGCAGAGAAAATGTTGAGGGAGCATGAGAACAGTGGTAACAAGGCTGTTATAAATGACACTGAACAGATGTTAGCTGACAGCAAACAGAAAATCATTGTATTGCAGGTGGGTAATGAGCCAGTTCATAGCTCTGTCTAACGTTTCCTGCTTCTGAATACCCTTCATCTCCTAGACCTGACTACACCCCTGTTTCAGATGACTAAGCTTCGCCTCGAAACACGGCTCAATCAGACGGGGCTCAATGTGACTGGGTCTAAAATTTCAAACGATGAGGTAAGCTATGGCAAGGGGAAGAGGATGTGTCTTCTTGGTATTATACATGTACATTGTACAACAATTATATGTATCCTCAATCATACCGGAATTGGTCACAAGGCTTGATCCACACTCACTTGTGTATAATAATTGGAACACGCCCCTCCTGCCACTCTATGCTTTGTGATTGTTCGCAGTTACAGAATGAGTGATTATGACAGGGGTCGCTCGCCCAGCTACACAGGGAGATTGTCTCGGGGCGTGAGATTGGGTCGTGTGATAAGTGATCCTATATAACCTTATAACCTATGCGACTCATCAAATACTGCTGTTTCCAGCATTGACAAGATTAGTTATGTAGGAACTGTTTCCATGATAACCAAGTCCGTGAAACCTCATTTTTCAGTTGCAGAATAAAAGGAATGTACAATTAAAGATACCTCTATTCGTACACCCCTTAACTTCCCCATGCTGTTCATTGTTCATACTTCACTGTAGTGTGCTATTGGATGACCTATTGTAATCGGTACCATTCATTAGCTGCCAATATAAGAGTGGGTAGTAATATCCACTTTTCCCCCTTTATCCATTCCATATGGTACATATCAAACACACACACACACAAGCTTACACACACACGCACACACANATAAGTGATCCTATATAACCTTATAACCTATGCGACTCATCAGATACTGCTGTTTCAAGCATTGACAAGATTAGTTATGTAGGTACTGTTTCCATGATAGCCAAGTCTGTGACTGTGTCCGAACTGTCCGTGAAACCTCATTTTTCAGTTCCAGAATAAAAGGAATGTACAATACAAGATACCACTATTCGTACACCCCTTAACTTCCCCATGATGTTCATTGTTCATACTTCACTGTAGTGTGCTATTGGATGACCTATTGTAATGGGTACCATTCATTAGCTGTCAATATAAGAGTGGGTAGTAATATCCACTTTTCCCCCTTTATCCATTCCATATGGTACATCACACGCACACTCACACACACACACACACACACACACATCACACACGGTCACCCAGCGGACAACAAGCAGAAGAATACCCGGACTGATCAGCACCACTATCGCTCTCAATTTTGTATTCGTATATTATGAGCAGGTTATACTGTGAACTCTCGAATTCATGATGTAATGCAGCGAAAAATCAGCACATTCCTTTGAACTTTTGAACACTATTCATTATGTCGATAAGATAGGTTATGATAATAGTAACTGAAACTACTGTTAGCTCGAGTAGTTGTTTATTAACAATGATATCACTATTCATTCCATTACACAGACTCATGATAGCGATATATTCCTGTGTCTGCGTACATCGAGCTGCATCCTTTGGTGTTGATATGCACTCACACACAAATAAACTCAAATTATTATACCCACATACGACTGAAATCGTACACACACGTTACTACATTGAAACTAAGAATAAATGTCGCACTTCAATTTCGTAATTTTCATGATCTGATGTCTCCCCTCATCTTTTCGCTGTCGCCCATATAGACACAGACACGGACACAGACTCACTCCCTCACTCACCATACATGCACACACACACACACACACACACACACGACACAAAAAAAAAAAAAAAAAAAAAAAAAAAAAACAACA
>CAMPET010000004.1:226148-263287 GCA_946803715.1 Beroe ovata | reverse complement strand
CACACACACACACACACACACACACACACACAATTATTTTAAGCAGTACAATATATACAGCGTTGTAAGGGCTTTCTCAGGGCTAGGGAGGGTGAGGTTATGATTACTTTCATCGTAACAATCTATAAAAACGATGCAGCTTTTGCATTAAGATTTGCATTAATATTTCGTAACCTCGCGTATGATAAGCACATTGACCGGGCACGATCATCATGTCAGACCGCGTTATGTGTGCAGTTGTCGGCAGTCCCTTTATAGGTATGAATAATTTGTTGATTGCTGGGGTGAATGTGTTACATAATGAACAGGGAGTTCGTCAGATTGTTGTAGATCAAGGGTCAATAGTAGTGTGTATTAAGACAGACTATTTCATCTTAAATGAATCTCAATTTGATTTAACTGTAGCTCATAGTCTATCTTAAACACATGAGCACATTAATCATCAAGATGGGAAATACCCGAGTATGTGGGGGAGAGAGGCGCATGATAAAGGATTTGCCCAGTTCGTTCTGAAGCAGCGATTTTGTTTCCACAGGGTCCCCGCAAGAGCTGTTATATTAGCACCTCGGACGATTCTTTTGTCATTTGGAACAGGAGAGATTTCATTAGCAACACACAACCAAACAGACACACACGAATACATTTTGTGTCTGTGTGTGTGTGTGTGTGTGCGCGTGTGTTTGTGTGTGTGCCACAAACAAACGCTCACAAACAGGCTTGAAGACACGAATTTCGCAATTTTGGACACGACACTTTTGTTAATGTTATTTGGTCGCGCAATTATTCCTTACAGACAGTTCATCCGTGAACCCCTAAAAATGTGAGCTGAGGTGAAATCTATTCCCTCTCAACGGTATAGGGGCAATCCGCGCAGTATAGTTTCGATTTCATCCAAGATATACCACCAGTTTTTAGCACTATAATATATTTTGTTCCGATCCTAGTTGCTTACGCGAATTAACTGTACCACTACTCAAATCAACATTATAGTTTTGTATGATATATTCATAAGATGGGTTGCTCCCATTACCACAAAACTATAGTTGCTATTACACCACAGATTTGTTGTTCATATAATTTCCAGTCTATTTGTAGTCTATATTGCTCGTTCAGACACACACACCACTATTATAGGTCGCTCAGGAGCAGCACTATATGATGGACGGGATCAGCAGCACGAAGTCATGTAACCTTGACAACTACACGAATATCACCCGGGAAATACTAAAGTACAAGGTGGGACTAGCGTACAGCGGAACCAAGGTCGTTGCCCTATGGAACTCGTCCACTTTCATAGTGCTGAGTAGCGGGCTCTGCTTCCTCATGGGCGTGGCCATACTCCTTCTCAACGGCATGGTCCTCAAGCACTATTTCAGGAAGTACCGGGAGATAATCCCTCTTCTCTACACCTCACTAGCGATCTGTGACATTGGTAATGCTATCTCGGGACTCCTTATCGGGAGCTTGCTTCTCCTCGTTTTGGACAACTACAAATCTCCTGAGGACGCGTACCAGACCATGTCCAACGTGATTAACGTGACGTACGTGCTGTTCTCGCACTCGTCACGTGTCAGCGTACTCTACAACACCGTCCTCGTGATCATCAGGACCATCAACGTGGTATTCCCAACACACGTGATACAACGTAGTAAAGTAGCTGCTGTCTTGGTGATGGGTCACGTGATTTGGTTTACCCTGGCTGTCATGGACATTGTCGGTCTCGAGCAAGTCTTGGCACATTTCCAGGAGAATTCTAATGACGGATCAGGCACGGATCAGGTGTCCACGACGCGTTACCATGTCCTCCTCGATGCCCTGGTTGTGAACCCCCTCACCGGCTTCCTCATGTTCTACCACCTACTGGAGAGGTCATGCATGATTCACCATCTCAATATAAACTGGCTGTTCGTCCTGTTTAAAGGTGTCCCCTTCGTCCTTCCCTCTGTCCTATCCCTCGTCTGCATGGTGGTACAGACGTATTTCCTGGTGTTTAGGAGTCGGGTCGGTCGGCGGAGCGCTGTCAGCCGCCGAATCACCATCACGGTCATGTACCTAACCGCTGTCTTCGTGTCATGCAATATCCCAGACTTTGTCCTCAACATTGTGCTACTCACACACATATCAGTGAAAGCAGAGCACCTGCCCATGTACATGTGCAGCGCGTTCGCTGCGAGTGTTCTCCTTCCCTTTGTTAACTCGCTCCTCAACCCCCTCATTCTGATCAAGAGGGGTTCCAACCTCCGGGCATCGGTCGTAGACTGTCTCCAGTGTCGTCGGGGAGGGAGGAAGCGGAGGAAGGGGAGTACCCTGGAGACCATGTCTCGGGAGCAGGCGGAGCTGATGAAATTCCAGTCTCGGTACAAGTACTGATCGGAGGTGCTACTGCAGTGGACAGAGCTATAATTATCTGCAGTGGACAGAGCTATAATTATCTGCAGTGGACAGAGCTATAATTATCTGCAGAATTATAATTATCATGACACTGCCATGTCTTCCGGGGTGGTGCTTGAACTTCTGCTGATTGATGAAGACCAAGATAAATTATCCGGAAGTGGATATTCGAGGATCGTGTTCAAATATTGCGTGTAGCTGACATTAAAATGGGATCTTTAAACCGAACTTTCCGAAGAATACGTAATTGCAAGCGTATATTATACGCTCAGACAGAAACTTTCGGTATATAGGTTGTCAGAGACAACGAATTTGTGACTTTTCAGATGGATGCAACAGAGCTATGGAATAATCAAGCCCATAGGTATTAATTGATGTTTGAGCAGTTAAGGTGTTTTTGGGCGGGGTACAGACTACAGAGCTTATGATTAAACGTCAATGCAGTGGTAATTGCAAATGCTGTGTTTATCACCGTTTATATATGCACAAGAATTGTCATTTATTCAACAGTGCCGCCCCTCCACATGTTACAAATGCAAGGAAACCGTGTAGATTTGCATTGCTTGTTAGCTCCGCGCGGCTTGTTCCAACACTATATTATACCCCCCATGAAAAACACTGTTCCTAGCTGATATAATTTATAAACATGAGTAAAAATTTTGTAAAATTTCCTCGAATCACTGGTTTCGTTGATAGGAGTAATAATATGAAATTCCTGATTGACGGTATTCATTTTGCTATAGACATCATCATCATCTCTTTAATACGCCAATCTTGATAAATACCAAGATTAGGATGCTTAACTGCCAGTCCCAGCTGTTTAAATACGGAATGATCCTACATTCATATAACCAGCTTACTCGGAATGCAGTTTAACCGGGCCGGACTTGGCATATATTATACACCGAGAAATAAACCCTCTCCTGTATATTTCCTGATTACGATGGTAACCAGCCAACCTGGGCAATATATTGAAATAGCTACAAAGTAGAGTACATCTCTCTTGCCAATCATTGCAGTATACCATGCGGCCGTGATTCAGTATCATCGCTGCTGCGAAAACCCAACAATTCTGTTGGGTATTCGCGACGATGGGTATTCGCGACATTTGACTTTCCAGAAGTTGGGTATTCCGTACTGTTACCTATTCTAAATCTAACAGAGCATTCATGCACCCACACCGCTTTCATGTTGTAATGATCAAATCGTGACTTTTCTCCAAGCTGGTTTCGTGATTAAAATTACATTACAAATCACAACCACCGTACAGAGTGAGATAGAGCTCAGTGTGGACTTGTACTCCAGATTGTGAACACTATAATAGATAGCTGTTAAGTAAGGGGGGAGTCGTGCGATATTATACTAGCGCACGTACTATGATAAAGAGATGTTCGTTGATTGAATTTACGAAAATTGATTAAAATGTTGATTGTTGACCCGGTGCACGTTTATTTCATTGCTATCATACAAACTCCATTAGAGGAGCTGAGAAAGTGTGGACTTTGGTGGGGATGGGACTTATTGTACCATTATATTGTATGAAATCACCCAAATCATGCCAAGGAAAGCTGAGGGGGATCATGACGCATATAGGGGTCAGGGGATACCGATTCCCTTCCACCAGGTATATCAGCAAAAACTATATTCCTATTCCGTTACAATTACATTCCCGTAACATTCTCGTTACATTCCCACTGAATTCTGTTTACGGAGAGCTCTGTTACAGCTCCACGACTGTACTCAGTTCTTTCCACTGTGCATTATATAATTCACTGTATCCCAACGCACTGTAAATTATGTATCCCACTGTATATGTCATATTGTTGTTGCAGGGGGAGGGGTTGCAACGATATTATACCAAACATAGCAGGAGTACCGCGACGCACAGAGCAGTGTACCGAACTATAGTCTGTACTTCACAGAAACCAGTATATAGCTGGTCCTTGCATCATTACATGTAGCTGTCCTCCGGCAAGGAATAGAAATCACCCAACCTACTTTCAGGAGTGATGAGTCATCACTTTACGTGCTGTTTTGTAATGAAAAGTTCGCCCATGCCCTTTCTGTGGAGTTAATTATATGCGTCGGTTCCATTAACAAAGGTTTCATGAACAAAAGTTATGCTGTTTGGTTTTCATTGACGCACAAAGAGAATGCCCGAAATCATCTTTTCAGGGTACAAGTAATAGACATCGATAGTTGGGATAATTAAATAGGCATTAATTGTATAGGTATTAAATTGGGAGTGTATAATAGTCAAGATATTCGATTTTTGAAAATCACATCATCCGGGCAAGTCGGACTTGACACCATAACACGGGTCCTGGTCCACCTCAGCACCAGGTGCTACACACGAGGTGCTTGACACCGGCAACACTGACACCACCCACTCTCGGAGTTTAGTCCCTCGCATGATCAGTATGAGAGGAGTGAGAACAGCGTTTATAAAGTGGAACACAGTCGAGGTGAACAGCCGGACAAACACACTGCCGTGAGATGAAGTTTGGAGGGCAGGGTGTCCCTGGACGAGTAGCACCACAAAGTAGGGTGCGTTGCAGCTCACAAACGCGATGGTCAGGTAAAGCACTGTGATCGTTATGTCACGACTCACTTGACTCTTCCTGCCGACTGACGTCTTGAGGAGGGTAACCGCCGTGATGGCGAGACAAGCCACGGCTATGCCCGCCGCCAGGAAAAACGGTATCCCGGTGAGGATGAGGGTTTGCACTGTTTTGTACCACGAGGAATCGGGATCCGTTGTTGGGTCTATAGCGTATACCGTCTCACAGTAGATCTCCTTTCCGGCTAGAGGCTGTAGGAACAGCTCCTCTATATGCGACCCAGAAAAAACGTCAGTGATTTCAGTTAGGTTAGAAGCGCCTGCAGTCTTGAAGCAGTCGCCCGGTATGGATTCTTGTAGGGTCAACCACAGATCCACCCCGATAAAAACAACCCAAAACACAAACACTGCTACCATGGCAACGACCACACCCTTCACACTCACCACATACTGGGGTCGTGTGATGTTAATCACCCTGACAACAGATATTGTCACGCTGTAAAAAGCAGAGGTGCGCGACGCCACCCCAGACAGGCAGAACACGGTCTCCACCAGCCACGTGCTGGCGGCACTCTCCTCACTGGGGTTGTTAGCCACCTGGATGACCAGTCCGGCTGTAAAGAGAGACGCCAGACCGAGCACGGTATCGGAGATGGAGTTAGCTGTGTACATGAGGGGGTAGAGTTTACGGAACTGTGGGAGGTAGAAAACTGTCACGAGAGTGTTTAGGAGTAATCCCGCGAATCCCGCCAGGAAACATATCACCTCCAGGATGATGAGACTGGACAGTTGCGATGTGAAGAGGTAGTAGAATGAGGATACATCATCCAACTCTTCTGAATATGGGCGTGGCCTCTGCAGCATCGCTATAGAACTAGAGTTAGGAACAATGGAACATGAATGATAGTGATAGGGGATGTGTGATAGGTGGGATCGAAATGAGACAAAACTACAAGAAACAGAATACAGTGAACCGACAACGAAAGATAAAATCTGCGAAATACCAATAATCATCGCTGCAAATCCAGTAAGAATCGCCACATGGGACTTATTTCTGGCTAGCTTGTACAGACTCTGTAGCTACTACAGAGTGATGTCAAAAACTGTGCAGTTCATTCTTCTGATGTCATAATCGAATCATTATTATGACTCATGAGGGTTGGAAATATTGCGCAATCTTATGTCACAATAAACTGTCTAGGTTGCTTCAATACTTCTCCATAGAAAGGGATTTCGAAGTTGGGCTAAACAATAACAAGTAAACTTCCGAGAAAAGTAAGGACAAAGATTAAAGAATAGACAGCTGAAAAGCTAACAACAAATAACAATACATTCAGTTATCGTTACGTCGTGAGACAATAATTATCAACGAGACCATTGCTTCACACACACTACTACTGAACACTTCCATAATCTTACACGCGGCAGCTGATACAACAGCTGACACTCAATTATACAAGTATATAATCCTACTGAATAGGTGCGAAAGGGGGGGGGGTGAAACAATGGAAAATTCGATTGGTAGATGATATTCCACGCGGGGGAGGAGTCAAGATGGAGGGGAACAAATTGGAAACAATGATTCACTCTTGGAGTGTAAACAATGGGCATGGATGAGAAAGTATTGGTGTGGCGCAGATGGTAGCAGTGCTTATCTTTCAGCCACTGCTGTATCCACATAGTCGGTGTTGAAGTGGAGTAGTCCAGAATTATAGTGTGTAGAATAATGTGAGAGAGAGAGGAATGGGAGAGCTAGACGTGTGCTAGAAATTACCATGGTTACACAGCTAGGTAACTGCATGGGTCTCATGATATGGTATGAGGCTTAAGGTACCATACCATATAATAGCCATCACACTACTCTAAATTCTGATAGACAAATCAGTCTATCGTAATATAGAGTAGTGTCATGACTGTGATACCGGTGCAATACATAATATCGAAGCTTGCGAACTATAATATGAAGCTGGAGTGAAGTTGATGACAATATATGAGTACTACGGATATATTGCACGACACCAATCTATGTCACCTGAGCAGGTGTTAGGGGGGAGGAGATTTAGGTATACATTATACAATTTCACAGCGTGGCACTAAGTGGGTGTGTGTGTGTGTGTAGGTGCTATAGCTACGATCTGTTTGAACATAATAATATCTATCTTCATTGTCTCATTCATAACATCAGATTATACATATCTGATATCGGTCATTAGAGCTATCGCAATGGTCAATAGTATCACACTATCAGCGATCAAGCTTGACACTATTAACATTAATACTACTTGACACCATCAACTACCGAAAGAAACAGCTATAATAGTCAGTATTGTCGAGGTCACCTCTATGCCGAAAATAAGAAGATGAGGGGTATAATAGAGTGTGAAATCAGGAGTGGATCCTACAATACCTATACCACTGATAATGAATAATGATCCACCGCTTTTATAATATCAAAGATGCGTGGACAAAATAGATGTGTTGCTGTTGATCGGTAGTAGGGCTAATAAGCATCACCAGCTGCAGCTATTATTCATGACGTCAATTATATGCTGATTATCGGTATAGATCAATAACTACTGCCACTATTATTTAGTCTGGGGGATATATCAGCTTTTGTATGTAATACCGGTATCTTCCGAGTTCGCGTTATTACAGATGGGTAATTGCAGACGGTTTACTCAGAAAAGACCTCGTGTCAATAGAGAGATGATGTTTCAGTTGTAGGAATCTTTCCACGGAATACCGCAACATCGGTTGAGTTATATTCGACAGATACTATAAAAACTGCATAGTGCACACATTGTAACCCGTTAGAGAAGGTCAGTGCAAAGTGCAAGCGGGATAAGTTGAACACTGGACAACCCAATTCATTGTGAGCGCGGTGCATAACTGACACCTGTGTGATGATTAATGCATCCGAAGTAATTCCAATTACATCCTTAACTGCTAGATTAATGTCACACACACACCCACAAGCATACACAAACACATCGTACGCCCTGCTGTTAGACAGCCACGGGAACACATCACTAAATTGAATAATGCATCGTGACAGTGAGAGAGTTGGTGCGTGGTTATGATAATACAGGTTGAGATACTGGTTCCTTACCCCAGTATATAGCTGGTCTATCTTGCATCCTTACATCTGGTTGTTCAATTGCGGCGTCAATATATATAGTGGTGTCAAATGTCAATGTAAGGTGGTGTCAATGTAAAGTGGTGTCAATGTAAGGTGGTGTCAAAACATAGTGGTTCCAAAACATAGTGGTTTCAAAACATAGTGGTGTCAATAATATGTGGTGTCAATGATGAGTGGTGTCATACCCCACGCATTATCAATATCGACGAATATTGACATCAAGCCACAGAACAGCAAGAGATGAACAACCAATGATACAACACTTGTATTGACATAGAGTAATAGGATAGAACGGATGTGTTGCACATACGGTACAGCATAGAACATACTGTATGGAAACGTGTAACATGATCGAGTTGCTCGCATCTGTTACCATATTATTATCCTGTGTTGTCATTTTCAGATGAGGAAAGGGGTTATCTGATGAAGAAAGGGTTTGTCAGATGAGGAATGGGGTTATCTGATGAGGAAAGGGTTTGTCAGATGAGGAAAGGGATTGTCAGATGAGGAAAGGGTTATAGTCAGATGTGGAATGGGATTGTCAGATGAAGAAAGGGGTTAGCATATGAGGGATTTGGAAGGGGCTATCACATGAGAAAAGGGGTTATAAGTCAATTTTGATGAACAACTGTGTGTTAATAACTAACAGCGTTTATCGTGTTCTATAATTACTTAAAATGCTATAGGCAGCAGCACTTAACCACTCAAGCAGTCACAAGACAGCTCATATACGGACGTGATAATGAACCGTTCATTATAAACGTTCATTATGAACGTTCATTATGGACGTGCAAAAAGCTTTTTGCTATCATTCATCTGGAGGTTTTCATTGATGTTGGGAGATAAAATGAACGGTTTTCAAATGCTGGACAGAAATTGAGAAAAGGCCTCATTCTATAGTGGTCGATACGGCGTCGCGTGAGCAGTGCCCACAGAGCAGTGCATAGTATGCACTGCATACCTACTGAATAGGTTACTGGGAAAAAGGAATGGGGACCTTCTTTGGTCAATCACATGGGACCCCAACTAACTGATAACTAATTTAATGAATCTGAAAATAGCATCGTTATTTTCCACGTGAATCGTGTTATGCTATAGTAATTGGATAAAGCTACCAGACTGCAATGAGTGAAGAACTACCATATATATATTGTGGGCACTGCGGCGACATTATGCAGCTGCTGCAATATCACTGCTGTTACTGCAGAGTATGTAACGACCATGGTAATACAATTATAGGAGTTACTCACGTTACACCCGATGTCACGTCCGTATCACGTGTCCCTCATCAGTCATCACGTGTCCTATACCACGTGTTGTCATGACAACTGCTGCTGCTACGCAACGCGTCACGCGGTACGCAACGCGTCACGTGATCTTAATATAGTCTCGTAAACATATCATTTTGGCCGAGTTACACGTTGCAGGTGAGTGTTATCCGAATCCTACTGGTAGAAACCATTTCACAAACATTTATTCAGAAATTTGTCCAATTAATAAGTTATTATGTTGTCAAGGCGCTGATGACGGTCTCACCCCTTTTCAAAGGTCCCCAATTTAGAGGTGTCAGCAAAGGGAACGTCTATGTATCTAAACATCGCAGTCGAGTTCTAATTAGACTTCATATCCAAGTATGCCCGGAAATTAAAGATTTTGATCAGGGACAAATCTTACCCTTGATCAACTTCGGATAGTATTAACCCCCTATTTATAATCATAACCATGCTGATAGAGAATTATACAGCACCACGAGGGATACAATATTTGGGATATTCTATGTGGGTTAATCCATATTCCATGATAGTGGTGGCTAACTGTTAATAAATGCCACAGGCACTGATGATGATACCTCCTCGGCACGCATAGCATATGCTGAATCATGCTCTGTCAGTATATGATATGCGGCGGCCTGCATACATCTGTATCCCATCTGTTATCATAACCATGCCTGATATTACAGCTTGTCACAATTTGATTAACAGCTCTAAACGACACACCCTCCCCTTATTATCACGCTATTTAGCATGGTTAAGTGATTTCGGACACTTGACATGACTAACATGGCTTGGGTGAGTGGCGGTTATAAATCTGAATGGCATGTCAAGAAGCAGATATTATCGTAGACAATGCAGTCGTGCACAGCGAATCGTGAGGCTGTGATGTTGAGTCCAGCTCACGTATATTGTTGTGAACTTGAAGAGGCATGGCACTCGTATTCCCGTGAATAAATCATTGCAATTGGGTCGTGTATATTCACAATTTTCCAGCTCAGCGCCATTGTCTTTAATAGGAGGACTTGCTGTTCATACATATATATATTCAGACTGCGAGTTTCATCACGGATCGCTCGCGAACAGCAATATTCCACAACTCGCCGCACTATACTTTCATACAGCGGATTGTATTTATCATGGTGGTGGGAATCGGGATGTGTTTAAATTTGAATTCCAGATGGTTATTTTGTCATAACGATACTTCACTCTGGTCGACAGACCGCTAGCTGGTAAACGCGATCCATATTAAAAAAACGTAGCCGCACCCGACCCCACCCACTTCTAAATCAAATACTTCCCGACCTGGACACAATTCATACCTGAGAGTTTCGAGCTCGGGGAAGGAATCAGGCACAACGGGGAGAGATGGCCTGGTCATGGCGTGCTGGCCTCCGAGAGGGGGAGGTGGCGCCGGTCTTGCTGCAGGAGCAGGACCCCGGTACATCTGAAGGGGGCGAGGAGTGGGGGTGAGGAGAGGTGAGGTTATAAACACAGGTGGTAAGGAGAGGGGGTAAGGAGAGGTGAGGTTATAAACACAGGTGGTNCGTGGTGTGTTGTGGGGTGTTTATAAACACAAGGGGTGAGGTGAGGGGGAGGAGAGGTGAGGTTATAAACACAGGTGGTGAGGTGAGGGGTGAGGAGTGGTGAGGTTATAAACACAGGTGGTAAGTAGAGGGGGTAAGGAGAGGTGAGGTTATAAACACAGGTGGTAAGGAGGGGGGAGGAGTAGTGAGGTTAAACACGGGGATGGGGATTGGCGAAGTTGTGAAATGTTACGTGTGGGGATTCATTACTCATTATTTATTAATGAAAAAACGTCAAGACCACACTTTGCAACATAAAAGCTGCAACAATGTCATAACTCATAGCCATTAGCAAATGCTCCTCAATAACGACGTTAATGATGACATTTCCCTATTTTCTAAGAACTAAGATATTATTGAAACAGTGAAACATGGGTGTACAATTAGCACCACATACCGGTGGTGTGCAATTTCCCGGCGTGGGTCCAGTGCTTGTGCTTGAATAGCCAGCTGATACAGGAGGCGTGGCGGTGTTATACGCAGTTGTGCTAGGTGTGAACGCTCCGCTAACCACAGGTGTGTATCCCTGAAAATAGGGAGAAGATAGTTAGACTGACTGTAGATATGTGACTTGAGATATGGGGTTGTTAGACTGGCGTGGAGGTGGAGATATGCATATGGGGTTGTTAGTGTTAGGCGGGATTGGTTGGAGGACGAAAGTGTGAGGTTAGGAGATTCAGGCGAATAATGGGATGGGATGTGAAATAATCAGATGAGCTCTCCTACATACGTCACTGCGGAGTGTGAAGGTATGTAGTTATAAGAATAGTGCTGAAATATCCTGGATGCTCAATATGTTCATCAAAACCTGCTGACACCTCTAATAAGATCGACAGCGCATCATTATCTGCACGACGCAATTATATTTCATGTAGAGTACAGACGTCAAATTGAATTGAGTTTGACGTGTTTAAACGTCTAGCAAAGTGATTATTTCAATCTGTCGATTTCAAAAAATAAGTTGTTTTATGACCTATGCATTATGCATTATATGCAACCAAATAAGGTTAATCTTTGGATGAACAGCCCGCTTACCTGAGGTTGTGTAGTTGGTGGTCTGAAGCCCGGCATGCCGTAACCCGGCGCTTGCTGCTGGTATCCCTGGTAACCACCCTGCTGGTTGGGCGGGTACTGCGGGCCATATCCCGGCCCGTACCCGGGCGGGTATTGTCTGGGAGGAGGAGGTGGGCCACCTGCTGCAGGTGCATAGCCCGCACGAGGTGGGTAGCTGTACCCAGCTCCGCCCGGCTGGCCGGGTGGAGCGTAGCCACCGTACCCCCCGTATCCGTAGGGTCGTGACATGGCTATGGAGGAAGGGGGGAGGGTTAGTGCTTGGGACGTCTTCTTCAATAACGTTATATATGTAACTAGCTAGTAGTCACCTCAGCTTCACTACTAGATATCATGTTTGTAACGTCATATAATAGAACAGTTATAGTGGGATTCCCCTATTGCTGTCCTCTGGGTGACCCCGAAAGTGAAAAACGGATAGGAGCGGATCCTGCGCACACAAAATCAAATATTATATCAACACACGTACCAAGGATATCAACACAACCACTTAGATCTGGATTTAGGGAAACTAAAAATTAAGTCAAATCGTCGTTGCAAACCCGAAAAACTCAACAGTTAAAAATCTGGTTGAATAAAATGTCTTATCGCTGTATCAAAGTCAATGATAACAAGTTATTTAACTGAAAACCAAAAAACATGGAATCGGAAATTAAGAACAATTTCATTATCTCAACAAAATCAATTAACGACAACGCACAATTTCTCACTTATGATAAAATTAAACAAATAATTACTATATCTGCAGGAAAAGTTCAGATAACCAGTTCACTCCAACTTATCGAGTTCACTCCACCTTATCTAGTTACCCGCAATCACCAGATCCTAACATGCGTTTCGTGCGTTTTCATGCGTTTATGTGCAAATACAAACCATCATTAACCTATTTTACATACGTGTTTTACATGGTGGCAAATAAATAAAATTATAAAATCACTCCTATAATATAAGTAAGAGGAAGGCTAATTTATAATCAGGCCATTGATCATGGTTCGCACTTCGAAGAAACAGGCCAGTTCTGACGTAGTGGTGTCAGCGAATTCCTTCACAAGCACTCTTACGTCACAGTCATGGAGTGGTGTCAGTAAGTTGTGACGAATCAGATACCTACGCAATCGTCACATTGTCCTGTTCTGACGAACTGGTGTCAGCACATTCCATAGCAAGCATTCCTACGTCACAGTCATGCAGTGGTGTCAGCAATTTGTGACGAATAGGTAACCCAACCGTCACACAGGCCTTTTCTGACGTAGTGGTGTCAGCGAATCCCTTCACAAGCACTCTTACGCCACAGTCATGGAGTGGTGTCAGTAAGTTGTGACGAATCAGATACGCAATCGTCACATTGTCCTGTTCTGACGTACTGGTGTCAGCACATTCCATAGCAAGCATTCCTACGTCACAGTCATGCAGTGGTTTCAACAAGTTCTGACGAATTATATGTCCAATCGTCACATTGTTCTGGTCTGATGTACTGGAGCTCCAGTACATCAGTACATCAGTACATAACTAACTGACTCCATGGAGATTCCACTTTCCACAGTCCACACTGACGTACTTGTATAAACTCGTGGCAATGGATTGTAAACAGACACTGTCCGCAGAAAACAGAACGAGTATAATAGTATCGAGGCTCACTTTACTACTTTGCTCCAATGGCGAAAGAAACAAGTGCCCCCCATTGTATAAGACATATAAAGAGATCACGATCACGTTTGTACCAGTTTAAACATATTTCAACATGAGGAAAAACTCTGTGACTTTTCTACCCGATCATCTCTCACTTCCCCTTATCCACACCTTACTCCGCCCTCTGATTCCCCTCCCCTCATCCCTCCTTACTCCGCCCTCTGATTCCTCTCCCCTTATCCCTCCTTACTCCCCCTTACTGGGACTCGCTCATTTTCCGGTTTCGTAGAGCATGCTGAGCCTGTATCTCGTTGAAATGAGCCAGCATTTCTTTCACCATCTTGTTGTCTACTTGTTCTGAGCCGGGTGCCGGCTTGCCGCGTTCAGTCCGCTCAGCGGCCCGCACCACACCCACACATTCCAGACGATTGCGGAGGAGGGTGAACGCCTCCGATTGAGGGAGTAACATCAGAATACCTGTATCACGTGTTTTGTTAAGTCACGTTTTTTGGTAAGTCTACTGGTCAGTAGTCACGTGTGTTTTTCGTCAACTCACCCGCCAGGCTCCTGAACAGTTCTGGGTTGGTGTCTGGTTGGACCAGTTCGAGACGTAGGGCGGAGAAAACGGGGCTCTCGAGGAGCTGGACAAGTTTATCCAGACCAGTCAGAGTCATTTCGGTCATCTGAGGAATGGATAATTAATCCATCATGCACCTCACTAGACATCATAGGTTTACTGCAGTTTTAATAAGTATTTCTGAGTATCATTGGCACATAACACCATCAGTAGTGATTTCTGCATATGGCATAGCAACCTCATAGTTCCCTAGGGCGTGAATCACATCGCTGGCGTGGTGGTAAGAGTGTGCTATCATACAGAGTGCTATTGTTGACACCGGATCGTGACACCAGGTGGTGTAGAGGGTGTTAAACACTGCACATGCCGCAACCTCACCATCTTTCCTAGAATTGTAAAGTCTAGATTACACGTCACAACTGGGAGTACGACCCATGTGAAATATTTTGCTCAAGAAGTGAGAATGTTGTAAAAACCTTTAAGAAAAGGAGCGCGATCGCCGATCAGCTTCTTACCCGTACTGTTGCTTAGATGGGATAGCTGACGCTCGTTTGAGTGTGTCCCTGAGGGTCGCGAGGTGGGGAGAAGTGAGGAGTATCCAGTTCAGGTACTGTACCACCAGAGCCGTGAACAGAATGTCGGCTTCCTCAGCGAGCAGCGAGGCTAGACTAGTGAATACCTGTGGATATCATATTCCTGATGAATTGTGTAATGATTGATTATAAATTGTGTATTGACTGTCAATTAATCATTTCAGAGGGGGTTGAAGTCATTCAGATACCAATAACAATCATAGTGACGGACAGACTACAATGACGGACAGAGAAGGTAGCATGTACCTTTTCGCTGTCAACATGCGCGCATAGAGTTTGTATTATGAAGGAGCATCGTCGGTCGAGGAGTTTATCGTCATTCTTGAACTTAGCCAGTAAACTCCGGAGAAAATTCTCAAAATTTGTTTTGTCCTGCTCCGTGTTTTGCATGCACCTGACAAAGTTTATCGTTCACGTCACCGAGTTAAAATATTCGAATTATATCGAAGCATTATGATGCTTAAATGAAATTAAATTCTTGGTTTTCAGGTTATGTCTACAGTCTTCACATACATAGCGGATAGAAGTTGTATGGACAGGACAACAACTCCATCATGGGGATCAGATACGGTCCGGATAACGGCCGGGAAAATCTTGTCATGTTCCATCTTAAGAGGGACGCGTGAGTGCAGTGATCGGATCCATTGTAACACCGATATCTTGGTAGTCACCGATATTTGAGACGGTGAAACGTACTCGCGGCCTGGAATAACATTCACAATGTTTCGTCGTTTCAACTGCTTTCAATCTACTCAACTCCTCTCCGCTTGGCTTTATTCTTACTCGTCAATTTCAAATCCGACCAACTGCCAACTCACCATTACAGTCCTTGTAGGGGGTTGAAGGCACCACGTGTGCCAGGAGAACACTGAGCATGTCCGTTATGTCCATACCAGCCAGAGTTCCCGGACTCTCTGTGAGCAGTGCTAACAGCTTATCCTGGAATATTACATGTGTGATGTGATCCCAGATCACGTGTAAGCGATGTGCGCAGGTCAACCATGAGATATTTAACTGATTCCTTACTCTAGATCATGGTGTAACTGAAGATTTATCCCACGATGTTCGATAGTTGTCACCTGACTTTGACGTCGCAAAATCGATTTTCATTGTGTTGATAATTCAGTACGTACCCACTAAGACCGTTATGGAATAATGAACATGACAACGCTTGGTTACTTATAATAGCAAAACTAGTTATATGGTCACACAATACATCGATCATTTTATGAATTGATAGATTTTTACTCAATGGTATATCCGATGATTGTTTTTCACCCACAGCAGCTATCAAGTTTAGCAAATACCACAGCACAACTTCACGATTGACAACAAGACAACGTCACAAGGCTACCTTTGTTCGGACAGCTGTCTCAAAGATGTCTGTCTTGTTGTGTTGATCTGCCAGACAGGGAAGCACAGAGTTGAGTATACCAGCACTATACGTGGAAACAGGATTAGAAAAATCATCATGCCGTACTATGCTAATAGCAAGAACGGATCACGCCGGGAGAGGCTTACATGACGAGATTAACACGCCGGAAGAGGCTTACATGACGAGATAAACACGCCGGAAGAGGGATATATAAATCAAACCTGTAGGATGTGAGGTTGGTGCCGTCTAGCTCCAAGAATCGGAGTATCCAGATAAGAGCAATGAGTTGGGTAGACGGATTACTGCTCTGACTATGCCCCAGTAACACAGATATCATGGCATTGAAATTTGTGGTGCTGTTACGTCGGTTGATTTCCATCAGAAAGTCGTTAAGAACCTGATAAAAGTTTCTGGAGTTGTTATCATTCCACGGTATATTGAAAACTTCAAATAAAATATAATGATAATGTGCCGTGTACCTGTGCATATAATAGACAAAGCCGGACATATTCACATATTTGCTCCATCATGAGTTACAACCAACCTGCTGCGTCATGGCTCGTATTTCATCCTTCTGATCCCCCAGGATCACAAATAGACCATCGAGGAGCATCGGGAGATGAGAAACTAGCTCGATATCTGGAACAGAGCTCAGTAACTGTATCCAGCTGACCAAGTACTGTCGTACGTTGTCGTTATTCGTATAGATCCTTTCTCTCACCTGAGGTACGAAACGTATATGCCTAGTTCCAACAGATTATGTCCGGCAGATTATGTCCGGCAAATTATGTCCAACAGATTATATCCGGCAGATTGTGTCCGGCAGATTGTGTGACCAGGTTAAAGAATCCTTTCCGGTATAATTGCTAAGCGTTCTCTCCTACATGTAATTCCCAAAACTTCACGAGACATTTGGGGGAAAGTTTCTATTTCTAAACACAATATGTCAGAGTTTATATCCCTACACATACTCATTTTACTTGACATATTGGTCGAAATTTGTAATGTCTGGAACATAATACCGCATAAATATTAAATACATACATAAACGATACATCCCCCAATCCAAAAATAAAGATTACGAACATCGGAACATATCATTTTCCGATGAATCCGGTCACATACCAGTTTCACGAACAAATCCACGTCAAAGACGTTAGACTCCGTGACAATGTCTTTGATGAGACGGTCTAGTAGCTCGGCTCCATTCTTAACGTGGGTGTCGGGGTCACATATCAGTTTACTGACACCGTCAAATATCTGGTGATGATGGGGCAGAATTAGACACCATGTGTCAAGTGAATCGAACTGTTGGTGTGTAAATCGTTGTTTTTTGATTGTGAGAATATCAGTTACTTGGGCTCAATCCCGCATCATCTTACCTCTTTAAAAAAGAGGAGCATGGATGAACGTCCCACTTTGGCAATGTTGTACATACTTTCGCATCCGAAATATCTAACTCGACAATCCACATCGATGAATGACTTTAAGACGGGCGGTACCTGAGAAAAGCGTCAACAACACAATGGAACAATGGCACCATAGTGTGAAGTGCTACACCGTGTACATTTAAGCAGATGGTTAACTGGAGCTTCAGAGATGGGAATAAATTCATTCACTTTTGCAAAAGCATGCGCGCCCCGCGCGCGTTGACATAGTGAGTGGTTGCACAGTGTGCTTTTTATTGATTTTGCGCGAAATTTGAGGTTGCTAGCATTCCAAAAACGCGCGTTTATGCTTACGGACATGGTAGAAATTAGGGAATGACGGGCATGTGACCCATACTCACAATTTCGCTGACAAACAGTCCTATATCTTTCCCCAATGCTATGGCTGCGGCTGCTACTCCAATCAGCCCGCCTTTCTTAGCGTTGGGATTTTGTGACAAGACGAAATTGTTCACAAGTATGTCAATAACTTTCTTGACCTGCGAAAATGTTCATTTCAATGCAAATTGTATACTATCTAAGGTAACAATTCCCGAATATTGAGATGAGTTTTACCTGTTTAATATCGTTCCTGCTCACTAACTCCCTAACAATACGCTCCACTTCTAATGCTGCCATTTTCCTCTTTTCATACACCCTGTGATTTTGAAAAACATCGTGAGGAAATGAATCCGTCATTTGAGCATGTTCATTTGACACCATCACGAATTGACGTCAGTGGTAAGCGATACATTGATATACAGACCTATCATTTAGTCCACGTATGACGGTGACTGGTAACACCACGCTGTCCACATTACTGTTCGACATGTTATCTGTTACCGTAACTTGTAGTCCACTATTTATAGACTCCACTTCAACTACTGGGAATATGATATGGACTAGTGTAACATTGAATGAGCCAGAATCACAACTACAGTTACCCATTCCTCAACTCTCTGAGCCAATTGAATTAATATCTTACCCAATGGAACTGTAAACTAACTTGTGTGAAGGCTGTATTACAGAAGGAGAAGTGACATTCTGCAGATTTCAAAGCAAAAAGTCGTTTTCTCATTGCCCACACTCCATCCTAGCGAATAGGTACGAATGAGAAACTGAGATTGATGGTGTAGGTCATTCCTTATTTCCTCAGTGCAGCGAGTTAAACTAGGATGTGTGAAAGGGAGAACACGATGTGTATGTATATTGTATCGTTGTTCAGAAACTCCCTGATTATTGCACGTGCAAATTTTGCACATCGGTGGCTGAAAGCTAGACACTACTCTTGAAGTAATATTTACAGTTTACAATGGGGCTAATTTCTAATTTCTAAGTTTTGTTGTTTCGAGATGGCAGGACAAACGCCACTGGCTGTCATGGGTCACATGATGATTTCCCCTGTGTACTACCTACAATAGTAATAACCCTGAACTAAGCAAAAAAAGCTGTTAAACTTGACCAGAAGTGTGTATCACATTTATTTATAGAAGACACAGATGCTGAAAGATGAATCAACAATAAATCCATTGAAATNAGACATTTGGGGGAAAGTTTCTATTTCTAAACACAATATGTCAGAGTTTATATCCCTACACATACTCATTTTACTTGACATATTGGTCGAAATTTATAATGTCTCGAACATAATACCGCATAAATATTAAATACATACATAAACGATATATCCCCCAATCCAAAAATAAAGATTACGAACATCGGAACATATCATTTTCCGATGAATCCGGTCACATACCAGTTTCACGAACAAATCCACGTCAAAGACGTTAGACTCCGTGACAATGTCTTTGATGAGACGGTCTAGTAGCTCGGCTCCATTCTTAACGTGGGTGTCGGGGTCACATATCAGTTTACTGACACCGTCAAATATCTGGTGATGATGGGGCAGAATTAGACACCAGGTGTTAAGTGAATCGAACTGTTGGTGTGTGAATCGCTGGTTTGTGATTATGATTCAGTCACTTGGGCTCCATCTCGCATCATTTTACCTCTTTAAAAAAGAGGAGCATGGAAGAACGTCCCACTTTGGCAATGTTGTACATACTTTCGCATCCGAAATATCTAACTCGACAATCCACATCGATGAATGACTTCAAGACAGGCGGTACCTGAGAAAAGCGTCAACAACACAATGGAACAATGGCACCATAGTGTGAAGTGCTACACCGTGTAAATTTAAGCAGATGGTTAACTGGAGCTTCAGAGATGGGAATAAATTCATTCACTTTTGCAAAAGCATGCGCGCCCCGCGCGCGTTGACATAGTGAGTGGTTGCACAGTGTGCTTTTCATTGATTTTGCGCGAAATTTGAGGTTGCTAGCATTCCAAAAACGCGCGTTTATGCTTACGGACATGGTAGAAATTAGGGAATGACGGGCATGTGACCCATACTCACAATTTCGCTGACAAACAGTCCTATATCTTTCCCCAATGCTATAGCTGCGGCTGCTACTCCAATCAGCCCGCCTTTCTTAGCGTTGGGATTTTGTGACAAGACGAAATTGTTCACAAGTATGTCAATAACTTTCTTGACCTGCAAAAATGTTCATGCAAATTGTATACTATCTAAGGTAACAATTCCCGAATATTGAGATCAGTTTTACCTGTTTGATATCATTCCTGCTCACTAACTCCCTAACAATACGCTCCACTTCTAATGCTGCCATTTTCCTCTTTTCATACACCCTGTGATTTTACAAAACATCGTAAAGAAATAAATCCGTCATTTGAGCATGTTCATTTGACACCATCATGAATTGACGTCAGTGGTAAGCGATACACTGATATACAGACCTATCATTTAGTCCACGTATGACGGTGACAGGTAAGACCACGCTGTCCACATTGCTGTTCGACATGTTATCTGTTACCGTAACTTGTAGTCCACTATTTATAGACTCCACTTCAAATACTGGGAATATGATATGGACTGGGTTAGTGTAACATTGAATGAGTCAGTTTGACAACTACAGTGACCCATTCCTCAACTCTCTGAGTCATTCCGTCATTCAATCAACGACTCACTGCGTAATTGAATTAACACTTACCCAAAGGAACTGTAAACTAACTTGTGTGAAGGCTGTATTACAGAAGGAGAAGTGACATTCTGCAGATTTCAAAGCAAGAGGTCGTTTTCTCATGGCCCACACTCCATCCTAGCGAATAGGTACGAATGAGAAACTGAGATTACACCTCAGTGCGCTGCTGTGAGTTAAACTAGGTTGTGTGAAAGGGAGAACACGATGTGTATGTATATTGTATCGTTGTTGAGAAACTCCCTGATTATTGCACGTGCAAATATTGCACATCGGTGGCTGAAAGCTAGACACTACTCTTGAAGTAATATTTATAGTTTACAATGGGGCTAATTTCAAGTTTCTTAGTTTTGTTGTTTCGAGATGGCAGGACAAACGCCACTGGCTGTCATGGGTCACATGGTGCTTTCCCCTGTGTACTACCTACAATAGTAATAACCCTAAACTAAGCAAAAATAACTGTTAAACTTGACTAGAATTGTGTATCACATTTCTTTATAGAAGACACAGATGCTGAAAGATGAATCAACAATAAATCCATTGAAATACAACGTAATATATACAAAAATACCAGAAACAAGTAATTTTGAAGCAAAATATAAACAGCTCGTGTACTGTACCTTCGTACAATTGACATTAATTTGAAAATTTAGATAATAAAAGATGGATGAAAGTTTTCTCACTTGTCATGATAATAAATTAACGTCAAAAAGTTATTGCAGTCAGTAGAAAATTTAATGAAAGTTACAGTCCTGAGTCCATTAACGTTCACAAATGCATGAATGAAGACATTGAATAGGTAACTATTGAATCTTGATATAATACAATGCAACTTTAAATCAACAAATTTCTAAAACAATCAACAAGAATCAAGAATAATAGTCTACTCAGAGCATTTAACCTTGAATTCTCTGCAACAGTTAGTGCTCAGATCTCTCTTACTGGCCCACAGAGTACCCTTTGGACAAGACAATTCCATTACGACCACAGGATGCACCATTTCCACAGTTATATAGGTACAACTCCACATGGTATCTATCCACATGGTAACATCATATATATAGAATCCAGCACAATATATCACGTACTCGAGGATGCCATCACTTCTTGGGTTTCTGGTTGACAAACTTGAGGAATATGAAACTCAGAATAAGGAAGAGAACAATGATTCCAGTGAGAGCTGAGAAGCACTCTTTCAGTGTTTCCTGGTCAAGGTCATAGCTCTTCAACGCAACACTTCCTGAAGAGAAAGTGGAGAGTTTGTCAATGATTACCATCACCCCCCCCATTAATAAGCCTATCTTCAAATAATAGGGAGTGGGCAAGGATCGGCCCTGATTAAAGGCAAGAAGAAGAGCTTGATTGTGAATGAAATTATGATATTAAGTGTGTAGACTGTACAACTAAAATAACCATTCGCGATTGGGCATTCCCCATAGACGTGGACCATTGACGTGTTACAGGTGAATGTCAGACCCTCGAATTCGATCTGATTGAGAGCTTGGAAAGACCACTTGAGGTATGAGGTCCACTTGAGCCATCTTACTCCCAGCCACAGTGACTCCAGATTGATAATGAAACCTGAGGAGGAAACAACATCTACAATCGACTATCGGGATCTACTATACAATGTACAATGTACAACTGTACACTGTTCAATACATTGTACAATGTACAACTGTACAGACTTCACAGGGATTTCATTGTTCAATGTATCCATTGTACAATGTACAGTGTACAGGGATGTATCCATTGTACAGTGTAGGTATAATGGCTAGGGAGACGGGCGGTAATGTCTATACTGGAATTATATAAAGTGCTATTCGATGATACTATATAGTGCTATTCGATGATACTATAAAGTGATATTCGATGATACTAGACGCTACTTCTAGCGCTACTTCATGATCAGAAGTAATTGGAAGTGACAAACCTGAACTAAGTAGAAACACGCTGAATAGAAGGTTAGCCACGAATGCTGCCACCTGGAAACTAGTGATTGCTGAAGCAATTGCCATTGCCATACACCGGCTACTGTACACAGCAAGGTACGTGTAGAGACAGTTTCCCAGGAATGCCCACAACTGAGTGAGAGATGTGATTATTGATTATCAATTATTAATTATTTTTTAATAACACGAGTTGTACTTTATTAAGGGTCGTCATACAAGCATGTAAAATGTATAATGTACAAGGTACAATGTACATTGTATAGGTGTCAAGTTAGGTCCAATATTGCATGACGTGCATTGTAATAATATCCTACAGTTTGTGTGATGTACACGTATGAACCACATGGTACACGTCATTATGCTGTGTTCGACTTTACATGTGCACTGTGCGTGTGTCGGATACGCAATGCATGTGCACTACTCATGCGTTGATTGCGCGATATAAAGAATTAGCGACAACAAATCCTCATAACAGACCAGTGTAAACTTTTTAAACTTTACAACACTACTTTATACAATCAAATTTGAGGTGACTGATGATGATGTTGTACATTGAAAGTATTTTCTCCAATTAAAGACTAACCACTGTTTCAATTGTCTGAGTTCGCAACCAGAGGAATACCAGAAATTTTCTTCTAATTCTAAGTAACTATGCGACTCTTGAAAATAACCCCCCTCCAAATGTAGACCAGTGTAAACTGTATAAACCCATTGTGTCTGCTTCGTACACAAACGGTTAATGCAGTCGAAGTGATTATAATTATTCGAAAGTCATATTTTATGGTAGAATATCACTAATTTTCGTGACCAACGTAACACAGTACAATGTTGTACATGAGCTTCATAAGAAATGTGTGCGCGGATGAATGATAACACAGTGTGACCAGACGTTGTAACCAATGGGGTAGGGAGCTGTGTTCGGTGCCTCATCATACAAACTCGGAAACTCCTCAAGTGTGTACCTACTCAAGTGTAGTATAACAATGATGTGCTTCACAGCTAGTGAAAAGTGCAGGTGACTATATATATATAGTGACTATAGTGAGTAGTACATTGATGGGAAACTAATGATGCGCTTATCCGTCGTTAACTTGGTACGTGATTATTCAAAGAAAGTAGTGGACAGTATATCACTACCACGCGGATAACAACTATGATCATGAGATGATTGATGAAGCGCAGTAATACAACAATACGGCAAATACATGAATATAGAAACACCCAGAACAACAACAAGAACAACCATAATTCATAAAATGTCACAGCAACAACAAAAACAACAACAACAACTTACAACAACATGAGCAACATGAGGGAAACATCTTTCTCACCGTTGGCTGAAGTCCAGCAAGCCAGTACATGGGTACCGTGTACAACACTAGGAATATAGTGTGGAAGGGGAGTGTTGAGAGCACTTTGGAGAAGAAATAGGGAGCGGTGGAGTATAACCCGTCCTCCATTTCTCTGTAGAATATCTCCCGTTCAGCGTTGAACTTTGCTATGGTGTCCAGGATAACTATAAACGGGTAGAGACCGCCCATGATGAAAAACAGTCCCTGCGGGGAAGACCAGAAGGGACATGTTTGAGACACTTATTATTGATTATAGGTACTCTATAGTGGATCGTCGAAATTTTAAATGAAGGGAGAATGGAGGTGATGAAATAATCCAATATTATGTTATTGAAGTTAGCAAAGTTGGCCCCCAAAGTTGCAAGCAAAAGAGGGATGAGGAGTTATGGACTTACAACTCTATCCCTGACGGATATCTGGTCAAATCCAAGGTTGATGAAGATACACCCGATCATGATGCTCATGAACAGAGCTTCAACTGCCTGGATTAGGAGTGAACTATACCCTGAGAGAGATGGCTAAATGAGATGTGTAAAATGTTGGTGCCCGAGATATTGTAATTGCAGTCTGTAATTTGAGTGCGGGATTCAACTATAAAACCAGTCAACTTTGAAATCAATCAATTGCTCCAGTATGTTCATTGTATCCAGTAGAGTCTTTTTTCATTTTGCCCTTTGATTATTTCTGCAACTGTTGTCAGTAAATGGAGCACTCGTCTATCTTTTCAACGGCTGATAAAATTTTACCTTTCAACTCATTTTTGAATGCTCTGACGATCAAAACCCTGAACTGTTTCAGAGCACTCTTCGTATCGAGTATTCGTGGAGCGGATTCAAATGTGAAGCTCAGTCCTGAGTCATTGTCTGTACTCCTGCTACTGTGGATGGAAATGGTTCACCAAAATCACAATTAGAAATAATACCTGCCATCATTATATGTTTATGTAATCATAGGACATAGAACCTGATATACGAAACAAAGTTTTCTACCAAGACTTCACTCTAAGTTTCTTTTTAGGGGACCAATCCTCAAAGAATATCATAAATATTTTTTACAATGATTAATTGGGGACACTAACCTGCTTCTGATAACAGATTCACTTTCACTGTCCATAGAGCTTCCCATACTCAGTTTAGTGGAGGTATACATGTTGGTTGCAACACATCCTACAGCCTCCTGCCGGATGAATGGTGGTTAAACGTAATTTTGAACTAGAATCTTTGAAGGAAATTTCGAGATCAGTTACCTTGAAATGAGTGAGAAGTTTCGCCAATCTTTCCCTGCTGACAGCTTCATTCTCCTTGTGGCGATGGTCAATAGTAGTGAGATCAATGTAGAAATCACAAGGGTTGGTAAGTGGCGGACAGGGGTATCCAATACCCGTGAAATATTCCAACATTGCAGCAGCCTGTCCAGCATAAACCACATGACCATCTGAGAGAAACGGAGATTCAATATTCATTATATGATGTAAGGTATATTATTTATATACATTGATACAGAGCACTGAGCATACATAAGGGGTGGCCAAAATCGATTTTTTGTACAAAAGAATGTATTCGCATAGTCTATGTACTATGAAGAAAGTTGAGGATAGTTACTGGTTACCAAAAGAAGTCACACCTGACAAAATTGTCATCAGATCAAACAGTTCAAAGATATCGGATCTTGGCTGATGAATAGTGAGAATAACAGTCCGCCCTGATTTGGCTAGCTCTGACATGGTTACAATCAAATGATGTGCAGTGAAACTGTCTAAACCTGGATCAAATTCAGATTCAGGGTATTGCATATAATAATGTTAAATAAGATTTTGGACAAGCTTTAAGCTAAACCAGTGTTTCAGAGAAATTCGGGAATGAACTAAACTGAAATTTCATGTACCAGAAGTTGGTTCATCAAGAAACAGGATATGAGGATCCATCAGCATTTGAACACCAATGCTGACCCTCCTCCTTTCTCCACCACTACAGCCACGTACCTCAGACCCCCCAACTTTGCTATTGCAAACATGCCTTAAACCAAGCTCAGATAAAACACTGAAGTTGATTCAATGATCAGTCAGCTTTCAAATTATTTGAGTAAAGTACTTAATGACAGCAAATAAGGTTAGTATTTCAATTTTTACCTATCCACCCTTTGAAGTTTCTTTTCTTCTGAATATGATGCAGGAAGTTTCAGCTGAGCAACAAAAAGAAGAGTTTCTCTGACAGTAAGATTTGGAAGAAGATAATCATCCTGCCTCACATATGCTGATATCTCCTTCATCAACTGTTTAGTACGTGGCTTGTTGTCAACAAGAACCTATCACCAGAATGAAATAAGTATAATGCTTACACTGACTTGCACTATGATTCATCAAAAATATATTTACTGATAGCTTGGAAAAATATCGTATACTTACTTCTCCTTCTACATAACCATTCTCATATCTGTTAGCGATAACATCTAGCAAAGTTGTTTTGCCACTTCCAGACCCACCCAATATTGCTAACATTTGACCACATTTCACAGTGACACTCACATCTTTTAAAATAATCTTACAATCTTCCTCTTGAAGATTATTACATTCCACAGACCTCAATGTCTGCAGTGATAGAGGAACCTGATTGAATGGATGTGAGGATGATTATTCTAGAACAAATAAAAATGAATCTTTGAGGGGCAGCTTGTTGGCATGGAATCACCTTATAGAACAAATTGCGGACTGCCACTGTTTTCCTGCTTTTGTCTACCAGAGGAGTTTCAAATGAATTCAAATCTTCCATGTCACCTTAGTTTCATAGATAAAAGGATTGTTCAACTATAGATCAAAAAAAGAAATATCACAAACTATTTTATCTCATAGTCAGTTCACATCAACTGACTCTGACATTCTAAGGTTTTTCATGATAAGAGTTGCATTAGTTATGATGAGATATTATATATAGTTAGTTAATTCTCTTTTGACCCTGTTTACAAATGAAATGTGTCTTTTTGATTGTGATTAATTTGGTAGTTCAATGACATCGTCAGTCAATAACAAGAATACGCTTTTATAATACATAATTATCTTAACTAATATTCATGGACACAGAGCTTCACTAATACTAAATTAAAATAACTAAATTGACAAAAACTGAGGTGATCTCACAAGCACTCACATGTTGACACATTCCTGCACTACCTCATATTATTATCACCTCATAATCTTAATACCCTTGACATATTTTGTATCTGTCCACTGTTTTACGACTTCCACTGTTTCAATTGTAGGATTTTACCCTACCATCGGTGCGCGCGATTTTCAATCCGCGCAAGGGTAGGGTGAAATCCTACAACTGTTTCAACTATGAACTAGAGCCGGCGCCGCGCACTCGCGCAGAATTATTGTCAGATAATTTTCTGTCTCCATTTGACTTGTCTAGCAATGCTAAACCGCTGATGCAAGCTGATAAGAATATTGAATAAGTTTGCGCCGCGCGCGCGCGAAACGAAATTCTCGACAGGGTCTATCATCGATCGACAACCATTTGATTTGCCGGATGTTATCTGTCCACTGTTTCTTGCGCGCAGCGCGCGCGCCTTCATCGGCCTTCGATGAAGGCGCGCGCGCCGCGCGCAAGAAACAGTGGACAGATAACATCCGGCAACATTTGATTTTTTCGCGCGTGCGAGCCTTAGTCAAATCATCGTTGTCATGTCTGTTGTCTATGTTGATCGATAATAGATATTGTCGAGAATCCTGTTTTCACGCGCGCGCGGCGCAAAATTGCTGATGCAAGCCGCCTCGCGGCTTGCATCAGCGGTTTAGCATTGCCAAACAAAATCGTCAAAAACCGGAACACTGAACAAGCGGCCCTTTATTGATGATGGTGCGAGCGAGTGGAATATAAAACTTGAGTGGAATAAAACTTGATCATGCATAATATAATTATAATGATCTTGTAGTAAAACAATTGATTTCTTTTTGCAGTGTTTTATTTGTTAATTATTGGATCTTGTAGAATTTCTCCCTAGTACCCTCGCTGGTGGGATCTTACCCCTGGCAGAATTATTATTGATTGGTGCTGACGGTAGGGAAAAACCCTACATCATTGGAACATATTTGGAATTCATCTCTGTTTTCAACATCAATATATGTAACAGTGGTTATGTAACCATGTGTATGCAATAGTGGTTATGTAATTTGTTCTATCTATTTTCAGGATATACTGCATCTGATAGCCCAAGGTCTATTGTGATTCAATATATGCACCAGTATAGTTTAATCATCTAATGAGTGTTCTCTTACATAGTCTATGAGGTTCTTAATCAGATGGTATATGAAAATGATGTCATTGTTTCAAAGAACTCCTTGATCATTTCCCCAGGCCAATCACTAAATAAAAATCGTGCTAAAGAAAATAGATTGCGCTTCAGAAATATCATTACTGAAATTAGTGATCTAATATGTGATCAACAGTGCTCTACAAATCAAGTTCTTTCTCAAGCTATAGCCTACATTACATTGGGTAAATTTTCTGAAAAATTTGAATCAAAGGTTTTATCTTCATATTTTGATCTCAAGGAAATGCTTTATGCATTCAATTCTATTGGAGTTGGAGTTACCTCACAAGGGAGAATTATATATGGTACAAAAAATCTTGCGGAGTTTTTGGGATTGAAGCATTGTCTAATGGGGGAGCATATCAGTTCACTTATTACTAATGCCAATGAGTTCATGTATCAAGTTTTCCACTGTCGACACAAGAATTTACTCACTTCTTTCATAACACCTGACAAGAACTATCCAAAGTTTTGGCTCAAAGGGAAGCTGTTTAAAGATGAGCAGGATAATGAATTATTTCTTGCTTTAGCTGAAAAGGTAGAAAAGCCTATGAAGACTATAAAATCACTGTTTGGAATCCATGAAATCATCCTCGAGGAATCATTTGCAATTGTTAGCAGGTCATGTGCATACTTAGACAAATTACTAGGATTTGATGAATATCAAAGCAATTTGCTAGACTATGTTGTTGAAGAAGATCTTTTTCGAGTGTTTGGAAATATCAAAAATGAAATAAAACAGTTTGGTCATAAAACTGCAGTCATAAGACATTACTGCTCTGATAGCTGTCATTTGTTTGTTTATACAAAATTCTATGCAGTTGAATCCCCTGGAAACTCAATGTTGTTGGTTTGTTATTGCATCCCATTTGCATTTGGTATATCAGATGCAGAAGTTTCAAGTGATACAAACATAGAAAATATGCGTATGTTGAGTGATGCTGATAGTTGGTTAGCTCAATTGCCTTGCATTCCACAGTGAAATTTTATCAGTAAAACTGAAAAAGATTTCAGGGACATTTTGCTGATTAACAAATCAGCAATCGAGAACTCATTTAACAAATCAATGAATTATGAGCACTCAACTTGACATTATTCATCTGCAAGTCAATTAGAATTTTGCTAATTCTAATTCAGATCTGTTGATCATCAGATCTGTTGATCCTCCTGTTGTGTAGTTCTGCCGATTGATGTCTCGAAAGAATCTTTCTTTTTTTGAAATATATCTCTTTCCTGAAGTATGTTGTGGAGTTTGTAAATAAATCAAAATAGGTATTGATTACAAAGTAAGATTTTTATTCTATTATGATATCCATTATCCAAATTATATGATACACTGTTAATATTGCACCTTTCGAAAGCACCTTCTGATGTAGCCTGTAGGTATAGCATAACTCTGTCATAGCTATCATAATAGGGATCACAATTCTACCACTGAATATTTGTTCATTATCAACCCCAAATGTAATGCGTTGCAATGTGAAAAGATTTCAAATGTTCAGTGGTAATGATCATGATGCATCTAACTGTCTCATTTCATAAAAGCAGTCAATCTGTTATTGTGCTGAATTGCACAAATTCTTTCAAAACAGGAACAAAAACATTAGTCATGTCAATCAAGGTTCTCAAATTCTATCAAAAATCAACAACCGCAGTCCAAAATGTTTTTGTTACTTCACTTAATGTATCATTTATATGATTTACTTGTTATATGACTGTTAGTTGAACAGTTTCATTATTTTCAACGTCTGTTTTAAACAGATGAATATTTACATGTTGTTAGCATGTTTTTAATTATTGTATCGATAGACAAGGGCTCTGAGTGTACTATTCGTGAAGTGGTAGACGCTAATCGAGGTGTTTAAAGGAAGTTGGTGCGAGAATGCACCTTCTTGTATAGTTGTCTCGTATAGTAGTAGTGGTGAAGAAGGTTTTGTGTGAATATATTGCAGTCCTGAGTTCCATTTTGAGCTACAGTGAGGCTCACTGTGGAGCCAATGAACTCTTTCAATTGCACTTCTATTGGAGAAACACTTGGTAATGAAAGTTAAAAGCCTGTATTTAGTAACTTATTACTTCATTGGTCTAGGTTTGCATGATATGAAGGAACATATATGCTTTATTGTTTTTAAAGTGATTTGTTACAAGACGTAAAAAGCTGTGATACTCGGAAAACAAGGATTTATGTTAATATATTTGCTAATTGGAAATGTATGATTTGGAAATTGTATACAGGGTGCGGCCTTAAAAACTTCTGACTGAATTTTGCCATGGTGTTTTTGCCATCATAGGTATTTTCAATCCCCTACTTTGAAGACTTTCGATAATATTGAAAAAATTCATTCATGACGAAACCATGATTCAAAATTGAAAAAATGGAACTTTTTTACATTATCCTTTTGAGGTAGGAACTTGAAGCTTTGCTTAGGAACAACTTTGGCTAATACCTATCCAGAAGCCAATAATGAGGTACTCACCTTGTGGTGTATTCCTATTTTTTGGCTCACCCTGTATTTACTCTCGGCTAATAAGTCTCAACCATGCAGCAGTAACCGTACATCCTGTACAGAATAGATAGAAGCAGTCTAGAGGTTTTTTAGTAGTAGCTCTTAATTTGGTTGCAAAATTTCAATGTGATGTCTTGCTAGTGTTATTAATAAGAACATTTTCTTTGCAAAAAAGTGTCGAATGATTTGCATGTGACTCGATAATCATGGGAATGATCATGTAGTAACATTTGTTGAGTTTTATTAAGAGGTCTTTTACTCTAGTACACGTGATGCATTTTTAATTCAAAACTGCTATATACTAGCTCATTTTTGTTCACATATACTTGTATATGCTTGAATAGATGATATTAGCGTTGACTTAGTTAATGATTTGCCTCCCCAAATAAAGAGGTCTATGTCAAATCAATGATGGTAAAAACTATTTTGTTCTAAATCGTCGCCACGTTGATAAGAATCCAGAACACCCACCCCCTCTCCTCTTCTCCGGTTACCATGCCAACCAGCACTGCCATCGCCAACAATCTCATCCGGGATGTATGGAGAGACAACCTCGAGGAAGAGTTTGAAAAAATACGTCAACTTGTGCCATTATATAACTACATTTCTATCGGTAAGGGTCCAGAAAACTATCTACAAGACTAAACCAACTACAATATATATTGAACATTGAGATCTTTCAACCCTTATTCAACAAACGGATCCACCGACTCACGACCATTCATTCCCTTCAGATACCGAGTTCCCGGGTGTTGTTGCTCGGCCTCTCGGCGAGTTTAGGAGTAACAATGAGTACATGTATCAGCTACTGAAAGTCAATGTGGACTTACTCAAAATTATACAACTCGGTAGGTAATAGTTCAGTTACTTCCTTCTGAGTGCTTCGTATCTAAGTTCCTAGAGCAGTCAGCTATATTCCCGTTTTAGGTATCACGCTGGCAGATGAGCAAGGGAAACACCCAAAAGGACCTTGCACTTGGCAGTTCAACTTCAAGTTCAGTCTCAACGAGGATATGTATGCTCAGGTGCCTCGAAGAGTAGCAGCTGGTATCTTATGTGGAATTTGAAACGGTTTTTCCTGATTTGAGATCCATACATGATGTAAAATGGTCATTGCAGGACTCCATCGACCTTCTGAATAGATCTGGCATTCAATTCAAACGTCACGAGGAAGAAGGTATCGATGTCGATGACTTTGCAGAGCTTCTCATCCCTTCTGGCTTGGTTTTGGTGGACACACATTTTGTCAGCTTTCACTCTCCGTATGACTTCGGGTACCTTCTCAAAATACTGACTTGTAAAGACATGCCTTCTGATGAGGAGGTTAGTCCACAGTTTTGGAGCTCTCATTGAGGTTTATTGATTTCTTATATGGAGTTCAAGAATAATGTAATTGTACTATTCCTGGGTGATGAACATAAATCCTCAGGAGTTCTTTGAGTTGCTAAGACTCTACTTCCCAATTGTCTACGACATCAAGTATTTGATGAAGAGTTGTAAAACACTCAAAGGAGGACTACAGGTTTCAGATTTTCAAACCCAATCCATCAGTAGTTTCTGAAGAGACTCACGAGAGTCCCAGAGAACTTTATTGAAATAACATGATTCCCAGGAAACAGCGGAAAATCTAGAGATTGAGAGGATTGGATCCCAGCATCAGGCCGGTTCGGATAGCCTTCTGACATCGTCTACATTCTTTAAGGTAATTTACCATGGTACCATTCGCGATAAGACTGGTTGATTTTAACTTAGGTCCGTCATGATGTGTAAAAGTGGCGTCATGATGTATCCGTGATACGTATTATGTTAAGTTTGCATGATCATTGGCCAATGTTTTGCAATACCCACAGATGAGACGGATGTACTTCGAGGACTACATTGATCTCGATAAGTACAGTGGCAGACTGTATGGGCTGAGTTGCAACTCTGTTCCTATCTCTCAGATGGATAACAGGATGCCCCCTCCTCCGACAGTTCCAGTCTCCCTAGTCCAGAGTACAGAGGCAGATACAGCCATCTGTGCTCAGTAGATTATAATCATGCCCACCATAATTGATAATTTTATAGGTTCTTGCATGTTATTGAGGTATCAAGATGCAACCAAAAAACTCGATTATCAAGACTCTCTATGTTCGCTAAGGTCTTGACTCTTTCTCAATTCCCGTACTACGTTCAATCTCAAAAAGTTCGAGCTGTGATGAATTTTTTAGAGCAAACTTTTTTCTTCCTTGGGCATCGGGCAAGCAGGCGCTTTCATCAAATTTGCTCAACGCATGCATGTTACCATGATAATTTTATATCTATCATATCTTTACAAGTTGTAATGAATCTTCCTATTTGTAATCTTGGCACAATGAGTTTTTCTTTTTTTTCTCCGTGAATGGCGTCGAGTAAAAATATTTTTTGCTAAGTTGCTAGGTAAATGTTTCGGTGCTTTTCAATGAAGCAATAATGTTTCTAAATAAAACAATCCTCGATATAGGATGGAGGTCCGAAGTACGATATTCTCCCTTCAGCAAGTTCTATGTGAGAAATCTGACACTGAGGAGCTATCCTCTATCATATCATCCAATGTCACCAGATATCTCTCCCTCCGACAGAAGGCAACTTCATTACCACAACCAACTCTTACCACAATCCCATACCCGACATCAGCCACTCCTGAAACTGGTGATTTTGTCTTCTGCTTGGTGGACTCTCTCGAACTCCTGTCCTCGTTAACACTCCCATCCCCTCCAGACATGGTGATCTCTGTCACCAACCAGAACACCCTCACCCAGGTCTTGCGGATGCTAGCAGGGTTTGGAATCTCGCTTTTGTGTGACCCTGGTGTCTGCCCTGTCTCAGTGAACTCAGAGAGATTTGAACAATGTCCCGTTCAGAGGAATTTGGTCTTACAGGAAATTATTCGCGCGGTAAGACCGCTCATAACAGATAACTACTTTGGGTCGTTGATTTTAAATAAGAATTTGGGCGTGCTTATTGCAGCGTTGGTCAATATCCTGTATGGTCCGAATAATCCGAGTAGAATCATGAAGCAGAACAAATCTGACGCTTTGGTGCGAAAGAGCAAACAAGTCAATGCAGAGGACTTGAAATCTTTTCTCGATGACCTCCTCTACAAGGCGCCCAATGCTGTGACTGAAATAATAAGCTTGCAGTTGCCAAAGGGGTCCACCAAGCCACCAATATGGCTGTTAGCAGTAACCAATGACTTGATGAGGCTCCAAGTAACGAGACCTAACGGCGTTATCAATGTGACACGGTCCCTATTCGAACACTATGGGAAGATACTGGCATACGAAGATCAGTCATTTTGCGACAAGATATCAGAGGTTATCATTACTCCTCCAAGAAGACAGCCAGAGGACTACATCACCAATATCATTGAACAGACAGCTGAGATGCTCGAAAAACTAGGTGATGGTGAACTGAGAACACAGTACCTTCGTTTGTACAAGAATATCGTTCACAAGTTAACTGCAGAGTACCCGGAAAGAATGTTTGATCTGTTCTGGTGTCCCATATTCCGACCATGTGTAAAGTGGAGAATCAATGATAATTATTTGGTGGGTCAGATTCTCGTAAGAGAGAAAGAGATAGAAACTTGGTTGTTCCGATTAAAGACAATTTCAACCTTGGGTGTATTTCATAACCAAATTTCAGATAGGCTGAACAATGAATTCTTACTTTCATTGCTTCATTTATTTCATCATTCAATTCAGGGCATCTCTCCGAAAAAGGCTATCATTGTGACAATAGTCAGCGAAATGATGGCATCATCTCCATACTGGTGTAGAATCTTCATTCAGTTCTTGTCCACTAACCTGAGTGAATCAAGGAATGTAACCTGGGCCCATGGGGACACTGGAGGACTGATGCTTATTAGTTCCACTGACGATTCCTCCACTTCTCCCACAGAGAACTTATCACTTGATCCAAATGATATTCTTGGTGGTAATGACAGGATTGTGGAAGTTTGTTTGAAACTCATGAAGACTCTTCCACCTGATAGGATTGATCAACTCTCCGAATTCTTTCTAGATCTGTTTCGATCCATCATAACCGATGTTTCCCCACCACCTACAGATGATAACTTTCTGGATTGTCAGAGGGAGTTGTGTGATTTCCAGTCGTCGCTAAGGAAAGGAATGCTCCTTGATCAAATGTGCCAGACGTTTGGACAGAAGCTCCTGAAGGACACAACACAAACAATCGAACTCCTGAAAATGATCATACTACAGAAATGTGAGTGTCCAGGTCCCGAAAAGGATGAGCTGCTGTTGCTTAGTTTTGGGATACTGAGCACATACCTGCGAGAAGAAATAGAGCTCTCTGCTGAAGATGAGACTGAAATTAAATCTCTGATGAATCCTCTTAATCTCATCAAGGACTTCAGTGGCAATGCCGAAGTGAGCGCCATGGCTAACGATCTCAGGATCTGTATTGCAACCAAAATTAACGTTGAGTCACTACCCCGCTTCGGCAGCTCAAATGCGAATGAAAAAAAGCAAGACACACTGTCCGACATTATCAGAGATTTAGCCGATCCATTGATCCCATCGCGAGCGCATGCTATTATCCAACTTGGAAAACGGTTCACATCCAAAGACCCTCTAGTTATTGAAAACGTGGGAATACTTCAGAAAATCCTCATGGACAACCTCTCACATGATGACAGCTACATTTTCCTTGCGGCAGTACAATGTCTTTCACAAATGAGCTGGCACAACACACAACTTGTTCTTGATTTGATAGTGACTGAAATTCGGAATGTATCTAGGAAAGAAGACGACAGGGCAAAGTGTATGGAAGTCTTGGTTAACACAATGAAAATAACAAACGAACTCTTGCCCAGATATGTCAACCAAATCTTTAACTGCCTTGCGAACTGTGTTTCTTGTCAGGAGAGTGAAATTTTGCGTGCATCCAGTCTCAGTAACATAGCTGAGCTGTGTGTTTTGTGCAAGTTTGCTATTCTGACACACATTCAGGAAATAATAAAGATATGTGAGAAGACACTATTAGAGGATGAGAGTCCACTAGCTAAAACCGGTGCTATAACTATCATTGCTAACTTCATCGAATCTCAAGATAAGTCTTTATTTCACGAATCTCAGTCTGAAACACTGCGAATCTACAGATTACTGAAGAGAGTTTCTAACATGAGCACAACGCCAGCAATCCATCATAGGACTCTCCAAGCGCTAGGTGTTTTGTCAGGTGTGGTGAGGGAGTTTATGTTCCCGAAAATCGAAATTAAACACGAGGTGAAGATTTTGTGACGAATATCAGAAATTTGTATAGTCGGAATATAATATAGATGCGTTTTTATCGCGTGTTCATGCATTGACTTTTGTATTTGAAATTTTCATATCGTAGTCACTGCAGTATAAGGTGTTTTCGAATTTCAGCTCATGAATCTTTGTCACTGTTTGGCAATAGATATAATACCCAACAGGCTCATATGTTTGGCAATAGATATAATACCCAACAGGCTCATATCCAAGATCATAACTCCAGAAGCAACCAATGATGTATATTAATCTATTGATCTAGGAATTTGTAACAAGAATTTTATGAATTACCCTATTCGATGAAGCCTAACTGTCATCATGTCATAGGGTGCAATGAGCATGTTCGTGAGACCCTGTGTCAGGGTGCTAGGGGGCACTGCACGAACACCGCGATTCTTATCCGATGATCGGGACAAATCATCCACTTCAGATCCAGCCCGGTCACATAAACCATCGGGTCGGATTGAGCTGGGCAACAGGTCACCGCCCTGGGCGAATTATGCACCGAAACCTATCGTGGAAGAAGAATCAGAGCTTGAGGACCCAGCCGCGATAAGTTTCGATCCTCAGGTGAATTATAGTAGGTTTTACCGGGGGCTCCTCAGTTGGGATATGAAAGTACAGCTAAACAGGTGTCCTTATGTGTTGTGGAGCAGCCCCCAAATTCCGGACAGTCTATCGTTATCATATATTGCATGTGTCATTCTTGAAACTCATTATTCATTACAGGTGCACGGAAATGACGAGACATTGCGATGTAAAAGAAATCACATGAGATCACAACTTAATTCTTTAATAAAATCGGGTGAAAAGCATGGTAAAATTTTGAAGAAGCCCACGAAAATGAAAGCCAGGGATATCCCCGACGACATGGACGATTTTTTCAATGTGAAGTCACTTTTTACCGTGAGAGATCTCTTCGAGAATAGGGTACACTTAGGACACCATATCGGTGAGTATCTCAGCTGTGTTTGTGTGTGCTTGTGTGTGTTTGTGTGTGTGTATGTGTATACGTGTGTGTATGTCCCTGTGTGTGTGTGTGTGTGTG
>CAMPET010000004.1:202573-218466 GCA_946803715.1 Beroe ovata | reverse complement strand
GTGTGTATGTGTGTGTGGGGGGGGGTTTGTTAGTGTACGTGTGTATGTGACTCTTTGAGTGTGTCTGTGTCTGTATGTGTGTGTATCTGTGGGTTTGTCTGTAGAGTATTGAATACATTCAATATTGGTAAATAAAAGTTGGTTAGCTAAAGCGTACTACTTGTTAAAAATGCAAAGTTTTTTTATTATTCATTCGTGTATATTTATGACAAGCTTCACGCCATTCAATGCCATCTTCATTCAATGCCATCTTCCATCCCACTCTTCAATCTTCGAATAAGCACACACTAACATTCTCGTTCTATAAATCTAGCATTATGGCATCCTCAGACTTTGGTTATCTTCTCCTATTTAGTATCGCCATGCTAATTGGATGCTTCCTGGCTGGTCTTGTTCCCCTCAGTGTCAACCTTAATGAGGTCAGTATCATCATGGTACCTGATTATGTGATTATAAGATGATAGTTAACGAACTGTGAAGGTTTTGCATGGTTGATGTTCATTGTCCAGGTAACCAGATAGGTAGGCACCCCGCATCGGTGGTAACCGTGAATGAAAATCGATAACCAATCAGGGCACCGATGTAATAGCAAACAGTAATTGTGTATAGGTTAACACAGCATCTCTATCGTGACAGTTATATCCATTTCAGCGTAATCTCCAGCTCACATCGTCGTTAGGAGCTGGTCTACTGGTCGGTACGGCCCTGGCTGTTATCATACCGGAGGGTGTCAGTATATTGGTGTCAACGTCACTACACACCAAAACCACAGGTTTGCATTTCTTTCCTCCCATATTTGGGTATTCCAGGACCAAAAATGTAAGATTTACTCCTCCACGGCCCTTTCTCTCCGTTTTCTGGAATTTGCACCGAGCTCGCTCTACTCACAACAATGGGTTTCAATAATGCCAAGTGACGGCCAAAAACATTTTCTCTTGATGCATACTTTACATGACTGTTTCCCTCCAACTCTATTCTGCGAATCCCATGTATTTCTAGATCTTGGCGGGAAGAAAACACTTGTGTTGCAGCCAATTGAAATTACCGTGGGTGAAGGAATAGGCACCGTGTGTAACCAATTACCTTGTGTAACCAATTACCTTGTGTAACTAATTACCTTGTGTAACCAATTAACGTATGTAACCAATTACACTGTTCAGAAGAATCTGAACACGACCACGATGCGGCATCATCGTACAGTACGCCAGTTGGAACAGCCCTCACATGCGGGTTCATATTCATGTTACTAGTGGATCAGATAGGCGGTGCCCATGGTGGACATNCTTCGCTGTCTGGGTGTGTGTGGTTTTGTGTGTAGCTGTTTGTTTTTGTGTTTTTTGGTGGTGGTTTGTGTGGGGTGTTGGGTGTGTGTGTGTGTGTGTGTGTTTGTGTGTGTGTGTGTGAGTGTGTGTGAGTGTGTATGCGCGTGTGTGTGTGTGTGTGTTTGTGTGTGTGTATTTGGTTATTTTCTATATTGTGGAGTGCCAATACCTCCGTGGATTGTCCCTCTTTGACATATTGTTTTCAGGAGTGGGCGGATTCGGGAAGAAATCACTTTCCACCATTATCGGTAACTGGTATGCTTCATCAATTATGCGTAGTTATCGATTATGCATCTATTATCTATTCGTGTGCCAAGATATGCCAATCACTAACTATCAAATCGCTAATTTTACACAAATTTCTCCCCCAGGTTTGGTTGTCCACGCAGCAGCCGATGGTATCGCTATGGGAGCTGCGTCTCTGACTGACAAAACTGAGGTGGAATTCATCATATTTCTCGCAATCATGCTACACAAAGCTCCAGCAGCTTTTGGTCTAACTTCATTTCTTCTACACGAGGTTTGCATTGTTTGGAAGCCTGACATCCAATACATTCCTATCTGTGATTTGTCCAACTTGTCTGTGACAGCAGCTGCTGCACTTGTCACTGCGTGAAAAGTGTCTTTTTCGGAACGCGCGACGCTAAAATTCCTGTCGTAGCTCTTGGACGCGCGCGCGAATTTCTAATTATCGCGCGCGCGTCAAAATTGGACGTATTTGCGCTGCATTGTGACATATCTCCGCGAAAATTTCACGGAACTCCCTATCACTGCACGTACGGAATTCAGGTGGATTTTGTATTACAACCACACTTATAACCCAGGGTGCAGACAGGACTGGTGTGAGGAAAGTCCTCGTTGTGTTTTCACTCGCTGCCCCTGTCACCGCACTTTTCACTTTCATCGCTTTATCGGCGGTGGGTATTCCGGCTTTAATCGAATATTTTGGATTTAATGGCTATAATATCAGCTATATGTTAATAATCTCGAAATCAGATGAGTGGAGGTCTATCAGAATACAGCACAGGATGGGTAATGTTATTCAGTGCAGGGACATTCCTATACGTCAGTACAGTCCATGTTTTGCCAGAAATAAGTCACGAGGTTTGTGCTATCCTGGGGTTGCTTGAATCGCGTTGCCCTCCATGTTGCTGTCGAAACATTGATCCTTAACATCATTGATAACTTATCATGTTTCTATTATAACAACCGATTCTTATCCAGGGTTCAACATCAGAAGGGGTAATAGCTCTAACTGAACAAGAGATAAGTATACAGAAGAACGGCTCACGAATCAAGTGGGCAAACCTAATAGCCCTGTGTTGTGGAACTTTTCTCCCTGTCCTATTGAATCTATCCCATCACCACTAACACTGATAATATGATTGCAAAATTCCGAGTCGGTCTTATTTGATTTGAAGTATTTATTTCTGTTGAGCGCTGTGATTAATAGTGAATCGTTTTAAAATTTGATTTTGAAGTAACATAAATTATATTATCAAAGTTTAGCTGATCATGTGCGTTGAGATGGTACCGTTAACCTATTTATTCATTTGGGGAGTTACTCGTTTTAGTATTATAAAACAATACAATGATTGCAGACGTTCTCTAGAATTGAATCGTAATCTTAAATCTCAAATTTGATTGTAGTTAGTAGTGTTGATAAGTTTAATTCACTACTTACTATAGTACTACTTACTACAGTCTAGAATTTTCAATTCGATGGTTTCAGAATGCAAATTCATCTAAAGGCACTTCGATTACTGATGATAATGAAAGCAATCTCCAAATAAATTGCTCACTGGGAAAGTGAAATCTCACTGAATAGAAACCCTGATATAGAACTGAAACTCATTCTGTTATGTTTTAACCCTGTATCATCGTTAATGAATTTTTAGTTGAATTTCACAAAGCTTCTTGTTTTTTTACGTTCTGCCCAGGGCCGAAGTGTTTATCACACCGAAATAGAAACGGCGTTTATGATACCGAATGATATTGAAACTGAGAATAAAAATAATACTTCTTATAACTGTACAATTATCATTTAAACATTCTCTGAATCTATGGGTAATAAACTGGTCAACAAAACTTGCAATGCATGGCTTCGATTGCCGATGAATCAAACAAAATCAATCACAATAATCCATATTCCATATAATGTCATTATCTTTGCGTTCAAATATCTGCTCAACGTTAATCCGCCCGCATGGTTCTATTTCAAAAAATCAAATATCATTCCAAGTTGAAATTCCAATTCAAAAGCAATTTTCTCCGGCTCCAGATTAGAATTATCAAGTTTACAAAGCTTATTATCAGCTTACTCTCAGCTCATTATCAGCTTACTTTCCAATTACATGTTCATTATTCCATATTCGTTATGAAGAGCGCTATAATTATAAATCTGATCATGCTGAGCGCTATAGATCTCATGAACATACATCTCTTGCTCAGAGGACGGCAAAGCATGTTGATCGCTGAGCGAATCCTTTGGAAGGAAGGGGAGACCATGTTTTTGTGGTTGTGTCGTATCTCTCCATGCTTCTGAGAGTTCCAAATCCCGGACAACCACCCATACAGTAGATGTACTGCCCTACACTGACTGTCTGAACTCCCTGACCTCTGGGTACGGCCATGGGTCTTTCGACTGTAAGGGAAGAGGGGATTATTGCATTTTGTGCGCACGGAGTCAAAACTGATCGTCTAACAAATACAAATTATGGGCTAATGATAAGATTCGATGGGATTTAAAGAAGCTGAAGTGTCAGGGTAAGGAAGTTAGGTATACTTACTGCTGTAAGAGTCAGTATCGAAAGAGTAGGACATCACTGAATGGGACAAGTTCCGTCCACCAAACAGATAGATTCTGTCCCCTACCGCACAGCACCCTGGAGCCATCATGGGCAGGCCCTGTATTGGAGATCATGCCATGTGCTCGTTATTGAATACTACATATAATGTCTGAGTTTCGCAGAATACGACAAAGAGCATGTATCGCAGCAAGCTATTATGCGAAAAACAGGAAGCAGTGTTTTTACCGACCACTGGAGAAATGTAAGACCAAATCCCGTTAACTCCGCAGTACCGCTCTACTGTAGCTAACTGAGAGCTGTCGTTCAGCGCTGAACTACCTATTATAGGACATCATTATTTACACAGAATTCTTAGACAAGAAGAGTATATACATGGGATGAGGGATCAAAAATACTATCATAGTATTTACTATTTGAGTGATGGATTGGAATGTTGATGAGCTCACCTCCAACTACATACAAAGCATCTGATGTCGCTGCAATTCCGTGATACGCTCTGGGCGTGTTCATAGGAGCTCTGAATATGTTTTCCGTGAAATATGAATCGGATAAAACTCAAGATTCATCCATCATCGCATCCAATATCGGAGTATTATAGATCAAGCGATCAAATCACTCACGCTGCATGCCATTTTGAAGTTTCCACATCCAGGTATTCGCAAGAGTCAAAGACCCTAGTCTCATTCCTGCCACCGCAAACGAATACTTTTCCATTCAGAACATCAGCACCAGCGCCTACAAAATAGGAGAAGTTATTAGGTAACGTACTAAGATAATTTTCCCACGCCCGCGCGCGCATGGCTCATTAACAGCGCTATCGTTTCCACGCTTTGTGTCTAATCAATCTATCGCGCGCTTCATCTATATCGATTTTTATAGCCCAATAACGAAACAACAAATAACATATCTATAGTTGGCTTTGTTCCAAGTCATATGATCCGAGGAAATACTATATGTACTGATACACGCCCAGGATGCAGACACTAAAACAACGTACCAGATCGAGGTTGCGTCATGAAGTTAACTTTCATCCATTTGTTTTCTTTGATGGTGAATTTGAGAGCAGAACTTGAATGCTTTCCTCTCACACATCCGCCTAGGACAAAAAGAAATGATATCATGTTATAGATATGATCACACATATGAAATCACATATGTCATGAGTGAGATATACAGATGACAGGTATTGTAAACAACATGGCGTTTAATCGAATCCAATTCAAAGAATTGGAGTCAGTACACTACCTATGATGTAGATAGCACACTTGAATGTGACAACACAAGCTGCATGCCGTGGTTCAGGCAGTTTTGCCCCCCGAGACCAGTCTTTCCTCCTGATATCAAACACGTCTACCCCTGCCTCGTCTAAAAACGTAGAGAAGGGGTTTAATAACTCACACCGTTTTTTAGGTGAGACATGTCTCAATGTGGTTACCGTGAGCAACAATTTGTAAATATATAGCACAATTTAAAACCTTCTTTTCTAAAACACCGTTCGAGAAATTATCGTAAGTTTAACAGATGTTTATGTCCCAACGTAATTCATAAACATAGAAACACGTTGCATGTCTCTACTAATATTGCGATTGGCCTTGGAAACCTACATAACACATATCGTGATAAAACATGATCTAACTTAAAATCAAGCATCATGAAGAGTGCACAATGAAAAGTGCTAAATAGAAAGTGGGCAATTATCCAGAGTCCGACTCACCTATGCCCCCAATGACGTAGAGTTTTCTTAAGTTATCCCTCTGTCCCAGACTACACTGCTGAGTAACATAGTCTCGCATAGCAGCCCAAACCTTAGATCTGCTCTTGTATTTCAGTAGATCGGTGACTGGTATTACTTCAAATCTGCACAGAGAGTTGAAGTGGTGTCAAGAAAGTGGTGTCAATACAAGAGGGTGAAAGGAACTGACGCAGAAATCGAAGGAAAGTGGTGACGAGACAATTTGCTTCAAGGAAATTGGTGTCAAGGTGAGACATTCATGGGCAGTTGTGTCAAGATAGTGGTGTCATTGTTTGCGTTTGGCTTTTGTCCGCAGCATCTAAGGTTCCATGTTTACAACCTTGGACTTGGACTTATGCCAAGGGACGGTCAGAGGCTACCGAATGATATCACTATTCACTGCCATTGGAGCATTCCTCTAATTGTATAATGTAAGGTGTATGGCCATGTATAATAGTGTACAGCAATGTATTATGCCATGTATAATTATCGCTATGCTCTCAGCATTTGATTACAACATTCGCGTTTATGCTCTACATTGCCTCACTTTCGTTGCGGTCACTTCGTTGTATTGTGTATACCTACCTACTGTATAGATAGGTACCTACCTGATGTTTCTGATCATATGGGTACATAAATAACGCTGATCGTATAAATTCATTGTTTGTTTTCTTGTTTATTTTCTTGCTTTTTTCTCTGTTTGCTTTCTTGTTTGTATACAGACACCACTGCTTCTGACACCACTGCTATCAGACACCACAACATATCATTGACACCATGGTGTCACAGGTATCACTAACCTTACCGCACTGAATATCTGAGGGTCATGGTGTACTTCATACCACGTGATCGCCGTATCCAGTACTTCTAACTCGGAGTTCACGTTGACATCGTCACGTGACAGTATCGTATGAGCGAGGGAGAGTGGGAGTGTAGAAACTGAGAGAGAGAGAAAAGTTGTCATTATATTATCTGTAGCAAGATGGATATAGGTAGGTTCCTACTTGGATTTTATATATCATCTCGCTTTTTATCCAGTCTTATTCACTGTGTCGCGGTAATTAGGAAAAGTTTAGGTCATGTTGTTGGATATGTGCGCTTCAACCAGTCAGCATGAGATCCTATGTTATAAAAAGAAAAAGCCATGGACGCTGTTCTGAACTCGAGTTGGATAGCTCATTGAAATGCAGATTTACAGTCGAGAAGAAAGACATATTTATGAAGGAGTAGCTGTTCTGGCAAGGATATTCAAGGGTCACGTGCGACCCTATTTTCCATTGTTCCACTTTATCAAGTACTATGATGTCAGGACCTCCACAAAGAGTTGGGTCGCTTCTCTTATAGAGCTACCTCAAATTGCCATGGGTAAATTTGCTGAGCCATGATTGAGAATTAGCCTGTCTGGTACGGCAAAAGCTCAAGTTTTATAAGATGTCATTGAGCAGAGCGCTGTCGAAGCTTCTCATGGTCGAGACTAGTTTTGACTGTATTACTCATTGGGTTCAGTCTTGATTCGATTTCGATATTATACCTAAATATTGAAAAGAAAGATATCGACAACCTAAAAATTGAAAAACGTCACACAAGAAGTGCAAGAAATGAACATACTCGATTGTCGTATCTCACAGAAATTCCCAGCTGCTAGACTGAGTGCCCGGCTTGCTGCGCTATACATGGTATAGTCGTGTACACCGCCTATACACGGGTCTGTGTATACATCTGTGTACATTGTACACGGTCCATCGTACATTGTACATGATCCGATACTGTTATACATCGCATCTGTCTGTGTGTAGTGCTCAGTAAATCGTAACACATCACAGCAGTTGGTCGGCGTGATACTTTCCTGGGAGGGAGAGATTAATCTCGATATCGCAATGAACACCTTTTTGGGAATTATCTCCAATGTAAGACTTTCCTAGGAATAGTCATTAGGAAGAAAACTGTTCATTTGAGAATATTGGTCATCGAAACTGATAGGGGTGCGCAGTGCACTGTGTAGGTATTTCATTGGAAACAAGACTCTTGTAGAATAGGTGCCTCAGAATATCATATAGCCGTCGTCTATGTACGTATCAGTGTACGTATCAGTGTAGGTTTTATTTGGATTGATGTTTTAGCTTACTCTGCCTGTCTGTGGAAATATCAAATAATGGGAAATATAAGACTCTCTCCCAAGCAACATTCCAATTTTATCTACAGCATGTGACTACTCACCACGATGTAAACTGACACGTTGTCGAACAACAAAACAACTGCACACGTGTGAGTGAATACCGAGATAGATTCCTAGTTTCAAACCAGTTTTATCATGACTCTATGATTCATTACACTGTGACCATGTTATCGAGAAATTAGAGTTATCGCCGATAACTCTAATTTATCGGGTTCAAATCATGGGATCAGAAATAACTTGGAGTTGGAGTTATAGTAGCAGCAAATCTTATGCCTGTAATACAACACCATTGCAGTAGTGATAAGGAAATATGGGACAAGCGTCTTTCGTTCATTTGTCTTTTATTTCATCGCTTTGTCTTGCACAAATCATGAAGGAGTAACTGCAGTTTGAACAGCTTCACTCTTCAGTTTCATATTGTGAGCCACATTCCATAAGTCTTACCCCACATCTTAACCCCCCTCAACAGAATATAATAACGCTTGTTTGTAAGGACATAATGGTGATATCATACGAATAGAAACGTGTTTAACGGGTTTTTGTAGTAAACTAGTTCATGATGTACGCGGATAGAGTTTCACGTTTAACGGGCGATGTTTATAAAGGAGCACAGAACAATGGTCAGCTAGCAGCTTACCTGTAAGATCCTGGCAACTGCCCAAATGAGGGGCGTGTGTTGGAACATATCCACCAGCCTGAATAGCTCCAGTATCGTTACAACGTCACCACTCAGGGCCTTAGAACAAATTGAGCATTACGAAACAAACCCTTTCCGGGATCACTACATAAAACTCTTACTGAACTATCAAAACATAGCACGATGTGAAATACTCACAGTGAAGTTATCCATTTCCCCTGATGTGAGCTGTAGGAAAAGTCTCATCGACCTCAAACTGACATTCTTCAGCTCTATGACCTTGGCGATACTTTCCCGGAACGCTGGCCTGTATGTTAGGGATATCAAGCAATCAATGTCAGATTGATCATGCAATCAATTAGATATCCTAACATTCGGTTAAGCTATTCGATAACCCTTATCATTCCCATGACTAGGACAATGTCAAGTGACGAGGAAGAGATAACCTATACTACATTCCCCCAAGATGTCCCCAGGGAGAAGATCAGTAGAGCTCACTCCATCCAGAATGCACCCCGTGACTCCATCATATCCAGCCGGAGAGGAAGCTCGCTGAGGAGTTTTGCGGAGGACGACGACTCCCCACCCACACAGGAACGTAGGTAGACAGTGATCTGTATCAGTGTATCAGGGGATATAATATCATGGGTCATGGAATGTTAATATTTACCTGAACATGTTGGAGAAGAAAGCGCATTGCTTGGCTAGTGTTCCCCTGTGAGCAAGTAACCGCTCCCCCTCCACTATGAATTCCACTTCGTCCTCTTGAAACTCTTGCGTAGGAGCGCCCTCAGGGATCATTCCAAACCGGATAGGATGATCATTTGTATCTACATATCCACCATCAGTTATCATCATGTGTCATGGCTGAAGGAGGAAGGTCACTTGATAAAGACTTTTTCGTGACACCATGATATATTTCAGCTTTCATCTCGAAACCATTCCTCAATGTGTTGGTGAGTGGAGCAGTGATGTGTTTGGTGTACTGTGGCTTCTTTCCAGGGCAGGGCCTGCTAAACACTGTGATTGACGATGCTGGATCAAGCATCAGCGAGAAAGATGGTTTCATCAGTCAGGGTGGGTAACAATAACCAAATACATAATATAGCCTGAGGAATAAGCAAACCATGTCATAGCCATGTCATGAACATCTTGCCGCAACAGACATCACATTTTTCCATGGAAATTTTTTAACTTATGTTTAAAACAGCTGTCAGCTACTCTATGTTAGCTGCCTTTTCATTTTACCCACGATTTAAACAAACTCAGTGAAGTGAGGTTTTTCGAAACTGCTCAATACCCAACGCAGGTGCTCACACTGTCATAACTTACTGTAATTTCCACAGGTATACTATATCTTTCAAGCATAACAAGTGCAGTATTGGCACCTGTGCTCATCAATATGATTGGAGTAAGATTAACTATGGGCATAGGATCACTGCTCTATGCAGGGTTGTTTGTTGGAGTACTAATCCTGGAGTCATGGGCCATATACCTTGGATCATGCGTCACTGGTATGTTCCACTTATGTGACATTTAAAATCAAATTATGCAGTAAAAATTTCTTCTACACTTATGAGGTGGCAAGAAGGCAATAAGGAAGAGGAAGAAAGGCTTCAATGTAGCAATGAACAACTGATGTGTCATTCTCAGGTCTCGGGATGGGCTTCATTTGGGTTGTTTGTCCAAAAATACTGACAGATAACTCAACAGAGGCAAACATGCAACAAAATGCAAGTTTGTGGTGGTGCATATATGTCTTCAGTATGGTTTTAGGTAAAGTTTCTATCTAGTGTACCTTATACCTTTTACAATAAAAGCTCTCTTATAAGAATACTGTCACAGAGAATCGTATCAAAACAGAAATTATTATCACAAATACAATTTTTCAGGGAATGTGGCTGATTATTTCTACCTTGGAAGCTTGGATAATATTGATAATAAGACCAGAATAACAATTTACATCATATGTTGCATATTTGTGGCCGGTGCATTTTTGGTTGGAGTTCTTGGATATAGACATATCATCCCTGAAGAATCAGATGACTTATTTTCGTCTCAGGTCATCAGTGCCAGCATGACAAGAGTCAATCATACTTCATCTCAGAAAATAAAAAACACGCTCATTCGGTACAAGGAAACCTTATGCAGAAAATCTGTTGGATATTTCATGGTTGTCCTTATTTACAATGCTTTCGTGCTGGCTTTTTATACAATGACCTTTGAAACCTGTATTGGAAACACTTTCAGTGACAGGCAGCTCATCCCATTGATGTGTTGTATATTTGGAGTAGCAGAAGTATTTGGATCCTTGGCATTTGAGCGACTTTGTAAAAGATTCAGCAATAAGAGTCTGGTGATAGGATTATACATTTTAACAATAACATCATTCTATCTAATATTTCTGATGTTCCCATCACAATCAAGTTACATGAAGACATCAACCAAAGGCTATATCCCAAAAGAAAAAACCATCGTATTTATCATTGCATTTCTTCTTGGCATAACAGATGCTGGTTATAATATATTGGCAACAGCAACAGTTGGCTTTCTGTTTGCATCTGAGAGTGAGATTGGTTTCATGCTATTGAATGCAGTTATGTCTTTAGGAACAGCAACAGTCTTCTTCATAAGCTCTCAACTATCATTATATGCTATTCTTGTGATAGAGATATGTTTCTGCACATTCACTTCCCTTATTATAACACTGGATGCAATGAAGACATGATTTGAGCTGTACACCCTTATGTCTTCACATTCTTATGTATTTCTTAATGGTTGAATTGACAATTAATTCTTCTATAAGTGAATCATGTCATTATCTGTCAGCAATATCAGAGTATAATATAATTTGGATTGAAATATGTTAGCTATGGATTTATCCCTACATGACTTCACTATTAGTAGTTCATAGTTAGTGCCTGCACTGCACTATAGTAGGCTAGGTGCTATTCAATAACATGTAATGATAAAGCTGAGTCATGAATGTATAATGCTTTTGTCACCGGATATGGATCGGATTGCGCGCGCTGCGTGACCCAAATACTCCGCGGCCGCGCGTCTCCTTTCTAGTTTTACGACTCGTCAGTTCACTGAGTATTGTCGATCGATGATAGCCCCTGTCGAGAATTTCGTTTCGCGCGCGCGCGGCGCAAACTTATTCTGCAAACTTATTCTGGCAAACTTATTCTGGCACAAACTTATTCTGGCGCAAACTTATTCTGGCGCAAGCTTGCATCAGCGGTCTGGCATCGCCCGACAAACTGAGTAGAACAGGGGCGCCGCGCGCGCAACGTGTGCACAGGTTTTCCTACCGTCGGCGCAGCGCAATTGTAATTCTGCCCGCATTGGCGCATTCTTGTCAGATGTTACCTGACCTGTTTCTCGCGCGAGCGCGCCTTCATCGAAGGCCGAAACCTGTTTCGGCCTTCGATGACTAGGCGCGCGCGCCGCGCGCGAGAAACTGAGGTCAGATAAAATCTGACAATGTTCCCGCGCTGCGTGACCCAAATACTTATACTCCGCGCGCGCTGCGCGTCTCCGTGGTTTTTTCTACGACTTTTCAGTTCACTGAGTAGAACAGGGGCGCGCAACGTGTGCACATCTGACAAGCGCATTCCGCAATTGTATGTTGTAATTAATTCCTTGCCAGGCCAGGGTTGTCTGGTGATGCTAGGCCAGTGCAGGGGTGAAACTATCATTCCGCCAGCGGCCCAGGCCAAGCGAGGCCGAGGGTACCGGCGCGGCGCGGTATGGGATGGAGATCAAATCATTGATTTGATCTCCAATATGCCATACCATTACCGGTACCCTCGCTTGGCCTTGGCCGCTGGCGGAATGATAGGTTCACCCCTGGCCTGCAGGATTAATCATTAAACAAAACCTATAACGATCATTTAATTTGATTGCATTCAACGATATAGAGATTTGCAAATGCAACGATCAACGATTAAATAATGATCAACAATACAAAATGTTAAATTGTTCAAAAACAATAACTTCAACATGGGGTATTTGGGTAAGTAACATGAGATAATATAAATAATTTCCCAATTCACCAATTCAATACAGTATGCCAGTATGGGTTTGGGACATTTGGTTGCTTTCAATGCTCATACTCTGATTAAGCAGAAGTTACAATTGTAACTTTAGTTACGATATCATTTTCATGAAGCGAGCATAAATTTCATTATAAAAACAATTGATTAACTTAATTTGATTTGGTAATAAAAGTGAGGATTTGAGGAAATATAATTGGGACATCTTATCTGAGATAATGGTGGTAAGGAAGATGGTAGGGGGTAAAGCTCATGTCCTTATTCAGAGAATTGATCAACTCCATATCTCCTGGTATCAGACTGAAATCGAAGATGTTTGCATTCTCCTTGATGTGACTCGGGGTCTTTGACTTGGGTAGCACACCTGCAAATATAAACAATCGTTGTATCGGTGCGAACAGCTGAGTGTCTGTGTACCACGTGACACTCACTGGAGAACAGGGGATACGGGAAATATAACACCTTAAGATAAGGGTGCTCAATGTTGTTATTGCACTTGCATTTTTAAATTTTCAGTCTACATTTGTTTCAAATTTAAACCATCGCGTTTCATGTGAAATGAGAATGTGGATACTTTTTGTAACTCTTCTAGCGGCTACTTCAGCCATTGACAAGAGACAACCGAACATAATTTACATCTTGTCCGATGACTTGGGTCATGCAGATGTGGGGTTCACTGCAGGGAAAGTTAAAACACCCGTTCTCGACAGACTAAACAAAGAAGGTAAATATTGATGCCTGGGTATAACAACATCAGTCTGCAATACCGCTCGTATATATGACACATATCCCACCTCACAGGTGTACAGCTGACGCAACACTATGTGCAGCCCATATGCACGCCCACACGCGCCGCCCTAATGTCTGGCAGATATCCAATTCACACGGGGCTCCAGCACTCAGTGATTCACCCCGGGGAACCCCACGGCTTACCTCTCGATGAGACAATCATCCCCCAGATCCTAAAGGAGTACAACTACTCAACCCATATCGTGGGAAAATGGCATCTCGGCATGCACAAATACTCCTTCACCCCCGTCCGTCGCGGCTTTGACGATTTCTTCGGTTATTACCTAGGAGCGCAGAACTACAACACTCACATGCGAGGCAGCGGATACGACCTCAGACATGACTACTGGACGGGAGATGGACAATTTGTGTCCGATATAAGGTACGATATGAAGGGTAGGTACAGTGCTGAGATGTACGCTGAATATGTGGGGCAGTTGATCGACAAAGTAAAGTCGCAGGAGAATCCATTCTTCCTATACATGGCATTCCAAAACGTGCACGGTCCTCACATGGTACCACAGCGGTACATTGACCAGTACACCGGGCACATCAGAGACAAGGGGGAGAAGGTGCTGGCCGCCATGGTGAGTGCTATGGATGAGGCTATAGGGAACATAACCGATAGTCTCCGAGCAGCTGGTCTGGACGATAACACTGTGATAGTGTTTAGTTCGGATAACGGAGGCGATGTGAACTGTGTACACGAAGTGACGTCCAGTAATTTCCCCTATAGAGGGGGGAAGAGAGCGATATATGAGGGAGGCGTCCGATCTCCTTCCTTCATCTGGGCTAAGGGGAGGCTGAATCCGGGGAAATCCAATGCGATGATTCATGTCACTGACTGGCTGCCTACATTCTGGAATCTTGCCAGCATGCAGGGCGAACTAAAACCAAACAATCCCATCACAACGAAAGCCCTGGACGGATTTGACCAATGGGACACGATAGCGAGGGGCAAGCCTTCTCCTAGAACTGAGATCTTACTAAACATAGACCCAGCGCCCATCAGTTGTGGACACCAGGTCCCCAATGCGGGGCTCAGGTGGAACCAGTGGAAATTGATCCTGGGATCTGGTGGTCCTCCCAATGGATGGTACCCTGCCCCCAAAATGTTGGATTCTGACTTGGCGTGTTTTGGGGGTCACAAAGAGGGCTACATCGAGCTTTACAACATAGAGGAAGACCCCCATGAGAAACGGAACGTCTCACATCTCTATCCTCACGTTGTTCATCATCTCACTCACAAGATAAAGAAATACAACGAAACTGCCGTGCCTCCAGGTAACCAGGCTCACGACCCCGCGTCCAACCCCAAATATTTCAACCACACGTGGACCCCCTGGATGAAGGATCACGAGGATGAGGTCGTAAGGGGGGTCGACCTCTGGGAACAGTGCTGTGAAATGAGTGACGTTCTATCTGATGGGTTGTGTGGGGAGTACACTTTGCCAACCAAAGATACTACATTATGGGATCTATAATAATTGATGAAGTCGTATATTATTGTAACAAAACAATGATCTTACCAACTCCATGTTGAATAATCCATCTTAAAATGATCTGAGCTGGAGCTTTTCTGTATTTGTGTGATAAATCAACGATGACCGGGTCCTCCAGGCACTGGAATAGATTTGGAACTATAATTTCAACGACCTAAGAACACGCGGTTCATACGCGCGGCGCTGCGCCCCACCGCGCGCGCAGCGTTCTTGCATTTACTGCACTCTCATCACTTCAGAAATAATTTCCCGCGCCTTCCGTGAAGTTGAAAATTGTAGACGAATTTTAGGCCTATCAAGGTTGTCATCAATTGATAACAAGGGCATGATTGTTGAAAAGTCGCTAAATTTGGAATTAGGCACTGAATCTGGAATTAAAGCTGAAGCTCACCTTGATGAAACAGAACGCTTGCATCCGTATTGAATTCTCCCTACAGATTCTGACCAGTGATTTACGGTAAAAATACGGATGGAACTCGGCTTGTAACATAGCTGGTATAACAGAGCATCTTGGCAGCAAATACCGTAACTGATCAGTACTGAATTTGTACACGCCGATGTGCTTTACTTTGCCTGTGCGGGAAACAAAATATCAAGTTCAGCCCCCGACGAGAATTGAACTCGTGACCCCTGGTTTACAAGACCAGTGCTCTAACCACTGAGCTACGGAGGCGACATATGTTCGAAAATATTGACTGATCTAATAATAACTACTCAATAATCGGTGATTTCATTGATTGTTCTAACCAGAATGGTGAAGATCCTCCAGAGCTCGGTAGCAGTCCAACAATGCGTTCCCAGCTTCAATCCCCGCGGAATCTGTGTGTGTGTACTGTGTGTGTGTGTGTGTGTGCGTGTGTGTGTGTG
>CAMPET010000004.1:134731-196655 GCA_946803715.1 Beroe ovata | reverse complement strand
CGTAGGAATGCTTGCAATGGAATGCGCTGACACTCGTTCGTCAGAACAATACTCAGTGACGATTGGGGCCAAATTCGTCACAGTCCTCTTTGACGATTGGGGCACTCATTCGTCACAACTTGCTGACACCACTCCAGTCCTCTGTGAGGATTGGGGTACCTATTCGTCACAACTCGCTGACACCACTCGATAACTGTGACGTAAGATTGCGATGGAATGCGCTGACACTAGTTCGTAAGAACAATACTCAGTGACGATTGGGGCACTCATTTGCCACAGTCCTCTTTGAAGATTGGGGCACTCATTCGTCACAACTTGCTGACACCACTCCAGTCCTCTGTGACGATTGGGGTATCTATTCGTCACAACTCGCTGACACCACTACACAACTGTGGCGTAGGAATGCTTACGATGGAATGCGCTGACACCACCACGTCAGAACAGATTTGTGTGACGAATGAATACCTATTGGTCACAACTCGCTGACACCACTGCATAACTGTGAGGTAGGAACAGTACTCTGTGACGATTAGGTACTCATTCGTCACAACTTGCTGCCACCACTCAACAACTGTGACGTAGGAATGCTTGCGATGGAATGTGCTGACACAAGCACGTCAGAACAGTCCTCTTTGACGATTGGAGTGGTGTCAGCAAGTTGTGATGAATGAGTGCCCCAATCGTCAAAGAGGACTGTTCTGACGTGCTGGTGTCAGCACATTCCATCGCAATCTTACGTCACAGTTATGGAGTGGTGTCAGCGAGGTGTGACGAATGAGTACTCTGTGACGATTGGGGCACTCATTCGTCACAACTTGCTGACACCACTCACTAACTGTGACGGAAGATTCCAATGGAATGCGCTGACACTAGTTCGTCAGAACAGTACTCTGTGACGATTGGGACACTCATTCGTCACAACTCGCTGACATCACTGCATAGCTGTGACGAAGGAATGCTTGCGATGGAATGCGCTGACGCCTGACACCAGTTCTTCAGAACAGATTTGTGTGACGAATGGGTACTCATTCGTCACAACTTGCTGACACAACTGCATAAGTGTGAAGTAGGAATGCTTGCGATGGAATGTGCTGACACCAGCGTCCAGCACGTCAGAACAGTCCTCTGTGACGATTGGGGTACTCAATCGTCACAACTCGCTGACACCACTTCATAAGTGTGACGTAGGGGGCATTTTGGGAGCACTTTCCGCAGAAGGGCACAATGGGGGCAAAAATGGGCAAAATCGTAGCGCCCTTAGGGCACGCACCGGGCATAAAGGGGGCACAAAGTTTGTTATAGTGATTAGTGATACTTCGGTTAGCAGATTTGGGGTTCCCTGCCATGCCCACTGAGCTTGGGGTGAAGATACCTAAGTCCTAAGTGTCTCAACTCAATGAAGCCACATCTTGAGTTCCTCTTGAGCGTCCTGCTAATGCTAATAACCGCATCTTCCTAGCACATGCCGTTCTAAGTTTTAACGTCTCCAGTTCACTCAAATCTCAATAGAACAATAACATACTATGCGGGGCGACTATAAGTGTAACAGAGCTCTTAGTCTCTTAGTCTATTTCAATATTGGTGCCAGTTGACATAGCATTCAAATTTGATTGTATAAGGTAGTGTTGTTAAGTTTAGAACTAATAATTTTGATAAGCAATCCGTTTTGTGGCTTTTGGTCACTTTAAATCACTCCTAAAGCACCCCATAATGATCATCATGAATGTCAGACCTTAGAAAAGTCTCAATTTTAACTATATGTATCATTTACAGTCGAATAGAGATGGTTTCTGTTGGAAAAGTCGATGTTAAATCTAGGGCCATTTAGGGCCTTTTAGGGCCATGCAACACATCCAATAAGGCAAAATGGCCCTAAAAACGTGTGGCCCTATATGGCCTAAAATGGCGTTGCCCCCCTCCCCCAAACTTAGTTCAATTCCTGTATTATCTTCGGCATTGAAATTACTCATGCTCATCATGTTCTGAATAAATATAATTGTCTCTACTAAGCAATTGTCTCTACTAAGCAATTGTCTCTACTAAGCAAGTGAGAATGCTGTACTATATGTATGGATGATAGGTAAATGAATATTCAAGGAACGAAAATAATAGCTATAGTTATCAGAAAAATCGGAAATTTTGTTTTGGAGAATTTTGGGGAATTTTGNTCAGTGGTGATAGAGTGGACCAATAGGGATACACTGGTGAAGGAATTAGCTTGTTCCAAATTTTTTCCAAGTCGGGGTGATTGTGCCCCTAACTATAAAAGTATATGTATAGGCGTTTTTATTAGGAAAAATGTTTTTATTACAACACTTGATAATTGTGATGGTTCAATGCCATTATTTTTTCTACTCTATCTCTATTATAATTTGGCATTCTCTCTTTTATTATGTTATCTGTGCGTAGCAGTGTACTGCCTGTTGCTATGGTAGCGTATGAGTTGCACGTGCAAAAAGTAGAAGCCTGTAGGCTCATTTCTTATGGTGCTGTTTCGATTACGTTGCTCTCTGCCTGTTGATAGGGAAGACAAGAGTTGCACGTGCAGTTTAATGCGCGCGCAATGACAGTCAGATATCGCGATTATTGTTTCTGTTTTGTACTGATCCATCGACCAAACGGCACACACACTGGATGACGTGTCGCTTTGATTGTTCTCGATCTGGAATCTGAATTTAAGCTGCAATCGACATTTTTCACAATTAGTTCAAAGTTGGTCGCTCTATTAATATTATCTAATGCATTGATGTTTAATGTGACTACTTGAGTACTTGACGGGCTCCCTAGTCTCTATTATAATTTGGCATTCTCTCTTTTATTATTATTATGGACTCTGTGAGTCACGGCGTGCGTGTTGCTATGGTAATCGGAAGGTTGCACGTGCAAAAAGTAGTAGTCCGCAGGCTCATTTCTCATGGTGCTGTTTCGATTACGTTGCTCTATCTGTTGATAGGTAAGAGAGGAGTTGCACGTGCAATTTGATGCGCGCGCAATAGTAGTCAGATATTGCGATTATTGTTTCTGTTTTGCACTGAATCATAAACCACACGGCACACACACTGGATGACGTGTTGCAGTGATTGTTCTTGATCTGGAATATGGATTTAAGCTGCAATCGACATTCTTCACAATAAGTTGGTCGCTCTATTGATATTATCTAATGCATTGATGTTTAATGTGACTACTTGAGTACTTGACGGGCTCCCTAGTCTCTATTATAATTTGGCATTCTCTCTATAATTATGGACTCTGTGCGTAGCATCGTGCTGTGTGTTGCTATGGAAATGGGGAGATTGCACGTGCAAAAAGTAGCAGCCTGTAGGCTCATTTCTTATGGTGCTGTTTCGATTACGTTGCTCTCCGCCTGCTGATAGGAGAGACAAGAGTTGCACGTGCAGATTTATAAGCGCGCAATGACAGTCGGATCTCTCGAATATTGTTAACATTTTGCACTGAATCATCGCACAAAGTAGATGGCGTGTTGCAGTGATCGCTCTTTATCTGGAATATGGATTTAAGCTACTACGTTCAACATCTTTCACAATACGTCACTCTATCGTGACTTCTTGAGTACTTGACGGGCTCCCTAGTCCCTATTATAATTTGGCATTCTCTCTTTTATCATTATTATGGACTCTGTGAGTCACGGCGTGCGTGTTGCTATGGGAATAAGGTGTAGTTGGAAGGATGCACGTGCAAAAAGTAGAAGCCTGCAGGTTCATTTCTTATGGTGCTCTTTTGATTACGTTGCTCTCTCTGTTGATAGGAGAGACAAGAGTTGCACGTGCAGATTGATGCGCGCGCAATGACAGTCTGATATTGATGATATGTTTCTGTTTTGCACTGAATCACCGACCACACGGCGCACACACTGGATGAAGTGTTCCTTTGATCGTTTTCGATTTGGAATCTGGATAAAAGCTACTACGTTCCATATCTTTCACAATAGTCGTTTCATTATCGCCAATGCATTGATGTTTATCGTGACTACTTGAGTACTTGACGGGCTCCCTAGTTCTCTCTATAATTTCTGTGAGTTACGGCGTGCGTGTTTCTATGGGAATAAGATGTAGTTGGAAGGATGCACGTGCAAAAAGTAGCAGCCTGTATGCTCATTTCCTGCGATGCTGTTTCGATTACGTTGCTCTCTGTTGATAGGGAAGACAAGAGTTGCACGTGCAGTTTAATGCGCGCGCAATGACAGTCTGATATAGATGATATGTTTCTGTTTTGCACTGAATCATCGACCACACTGGATGACGTGTTGCTTTGATCGTTTTCGATTTGGATTCTGGATTTAAGGTACTACGTTGGGTACGTTCAACATCTTTCACAATACGTTAGTCGTTTCATTATCGCCAATGCATTGATGTTTATCGTGACTACTTGAGTACTTGACGAGTTGACGGGCTCCCTAGTCTCTATTATAATTTGGCATTCTCTCTATTTTTCCATGCTTTACGGTGTGCATTTTTGCCATGTTGCCATATGGTTGTTAGGGAGAGGTGTGGGAAGGTTGCACGTGCAAAAAGTAGTAGTGTGGGAAGAGCTCATTACTTATGATGCTGTTTTGATTACGTTGCTCTCTCTTTCTCTGTTGTTAGGAAAGACAAGAGTTGCACATGCATATTTAATGCGCGCGCTATAACGGTCAGATCTTGATTGATATGTTCTGTTTTGCACTGAATCATCGCACACACACTGGATGACATGATGCTGTGATTGTTTATGGTAAGGAATCTGGATTCAAGCTACAATCAACATTTTTCATGATTATGCTTAGGCATTGATGTTTATCAGGACTTCTTGACGGGCTCCCTAGTCTTTATCATAATTTGGCATTCTCTCTTTCATGGACTCTGCGTGTTCACGGGGTACAGCGATTTGCTATGGTAGTGTATAAGTTGCACGTGTCAAAATAATCAGCCTGTAGGCTCATTTCTTATGGTGCAGTTTAGATTATGTTGCTCTCTGTCAGTTGATAGGGAAAGAAGGGGTTGCACATGCAGTTTTATGCGCCAGCAATAACAGTCAGATCTCATGAATATTGTTTCTGTTTTGCACTGAATCATTGACCACACTGCCACACACTTGATGACGCGTTGCAGTGATTGTTCTTGATCTGCAATCTGGATTTAAGCTACTATGTCCAATGTCTTTCACTATATGTTTAGTTATCCGTTTCACTATCTCATGCATTGATGTTTGTCGTGATTACCTGAGTAATTGACGGGCTCCCTAGTTCTATTATAATTTGGTAAATTCTTATAATTTAACTAGACCCCTTGGCCTCTGGCCACCCAGCAAAAAGGTTTCACATCCTACTGAGACCAGAAACCGATGACCACAAAAGAAGAAGAGCCAAATGGGATACAACAACACAACACAAATTGAAAACAGTACAAAGATGTGTTTTCCTATTGGTTGTGGTATTGATAGTGACTGGACGTCAAGTCTCAACCACGCTCTTGAAACGTTGATTTCATGAAGGAGCACTATGAAAGAAATTGGCCATTTCTCCTGATTTGCACTCAAACAAAATGCTTGCCCCATTGTTTGACTTTGGTTCCATTTGACACATTTGACCACACTTAAAGTACACAGCATATTTTACAACATTATATTATACTAGGAAGCCCATTGAAAAGTAGCCTGTTGAATTGGATACATACCTGGCCAAGTTATTGTGAAAGGTGATGAATGCGGCTGAAATTGAAATCTACATTCCATATCAAAAACAATCACAGCAACACATCTTCCAGTGTGTGCGATGATTCAATGCAAAACTGAGCACCCAAGGACTGCATGTCATTGCACGTGCATCAAACTGCATGTGCAACTCTTCAACAGACAGAAAAACATAGTCTAAACAGCACAATGAGAAATGACCTCTTCTCAGCCTACAGGCCTACTTTTTACACATGCAACCTTCTCACATCCCTGCCTAACGACCATATAGCAACACAGCAAAATTGCACGCGGTGACTAAGATAAATGATACATGATACATAATACAAACAGAATTTGCAAGTTTACAATATAGGTGTAATCCTTGCTCCAATCAGGATACATGCATTGTTCCTGAAAAGTAAAATAACTGAAAGAGCAACGTTATCAAAGCACTCATCATCGAAATGAGTCCCAAGTTCATTATAACAGTAGAAGCATATGTCCATGACAACGTGCACTCAAATTTTGAATCAGCACATCACACACGCATCACTGCAGCATGCTCCATTTGGTGACGAACAAGCAAACAAACAAACAACCAAATTATAATATAGATTGAATTATAACATGGTTAAAGGTGATTTATACACATGTGTTTTTAGGCTGTCATTTTAAACAAATGCTCTGTTGCCATATCCCATGGGTATTATATCATGTTCATTTGATGGATCTTCTAGTGAGTTTCAACTCAGTTGTAGCTGTTCATGTACACTTGATTTTGATCTGATTCAATTCCAATATATCAAGGTTTGTTAATCCATTGACTATGACAGCAGTAAAAATGGCCAATGCTCAAGCAAGTCCCAGAAAAATGCCCAAACTAGATCCTACAGCAGACACCAATGGGAACAAATCACAAGATGGTCAGGATATTTTGGAACAAATTGATGCAATTCAGTCACAACTTGATACCCTAAATGATAGTGCAAGTGATGAAATATTAAAGGTGAGGTTTTGAGGTTTCTTGTCAATTGTTATGGAACATGAAAATGGTAAACATGTCAATAGTTAACATAATGTTGATAGCAAACAAAAATCATCCCTGACAAATGATGTATTCTAAAATACCTCAGGTAGAGCAGAAGTTTAATCAAATGAGGAAGCCACATTATAAGAAGAGAGGCGAATTAATAGGGAAGATTCCAGATTTTTGGTTAAACACTTTCATAAATCATCCACAGATTGCTGCACTTCTTGATGAAACAGATGAAGAGGTTCGTGAGGATGTGTTGGTTGTACAGAAGAACTAATTTTGAGACATTTCATAATCATAGTTCTAGAATCATGATGTATCTTCACAGGTGTTGAGGTATATGGAGCAGCTTATTGTGGAAGAAACAGAAGACATCAGATCAGGGTACACGATCATCTTTCAGTTCAAAACGAATCCCTTCTTCGAAAATACAGAGGTATTGTACTCTCTGCTACAAGATGCTAAATGAATGCCAACTGGATAGTGAATATCTGAAAAATAGATTATTATGCTATCTGTATTCAGTTGCTCAACATACTGTTTATAATTTAAGCAAACATACGTCACTTGCCGTTAAAGTTTGAACACATGTCCATATTTATTCCAATATCCCCAAATATGGTTCCCATTTGGCCGACTGATGTCCCGAAATTGTGCATCCCCTGTAGTAAGCTATCTAATGTCATTGTCCTGTTTTTATCATGTACATAATCACTAAGTGCAGTTTCCTTATGTGATTTGTTAATCCAACATGTCATTAAACTGAAAAATATTCATGTAACACACTTACATATTCTTATTCCTCAGTTGAAAAAAGAGTTCACAATGTCAGAATCTGGTGAAATGGGAACGACTGAAACAAAAATAAACTGGAAGCAAGGCATGGTATGTATGTATGTATGTATGTATGTATGTATGTATGTATGACGTATGTATGTATGTATGTATGTATGTATGTATGTATGTATGTATGTATGTATGTTTGTATGTATTATTGTTAAGTCATTCCAATACAAGAGTGCTCAATTGCGGAATCACAGGAGCGTGAGTAGATCGAAGTCAAACAACGAATGATATTGGGCGAACATTATGTTCATGACACCATGAAACATTATGGTTGTGCAATAACATTCGTTGTTTGACTTCGATCTATATTTGAATGCATGTATATTGTATCTGTCAAACAATTTTTTTCTGCATCTACGTGCATGTGTCTTCGTGGGTTGTGTATTTGTTAAAATCACTGGTTCTATGGTTCACACGTCGTATCGTACCGTGGGATCTGTTGCTGGAATGGGATTAGTTGCAACACGTGTTAGCTGGGCGTGTTGAGAAGGAACTTAGGAAAAAGGAAACCTGGGGCAATGCGTTTCTTTTGAGGGGGGATAGTGGGTAGTGCATCAATTCTCATTTCTGGCATAGTGGCTAAGTTAGTTTCTTTGCCTTGGGAGTGGGCAAATGCGAATGTCAATGCCTGATGATCAGTGTGAAGTATGACAAACTGGGGCCAGGCTGTTTCAAACTGGTGTCAGCAAATGGAAATTGGTGTCAGTGTAGGTCAAACCGGTGTTGGTTTATGACAATCTGGTGTCAATGTATGACGAACTGGTGTCAGTATGGAAGAAACTGGTGTCTGTATGTGACAAACGGATGACAGTGAATGACATACTAGTGTCAGCGAATGACTTAATGGTATCAGTGAGGGACAAAAAGGTGAATGACAGATTATGGACTGTGAATTTATATTGGTATCGATGTGGCCTTAGTGTATGTGGTCTTAGTGTATGATGAATTGGTATCAGCGAACAGTGAAGCGGTGTCAGTGATTGATAAACTGTGTACGTGAACGATGTACTGAGTCAAAGAAACAGATTCTGGCTATGATAATCCGGCTATAATATTGTTCTTTTTGTTCCTTAATTGTCCTATGTACCTAACACTGAACTAAAATTGTAAACGTGAAAATGCCATGGTCAGACTTTATATCTGCACTCGTACGCAGGCCCTGACTGAGAAGAGTACCGATAAGGGGAAGAGCAAGGTGGGCGGAAAGAGGGACAGACCCGGTGACGACCCGCCCTCCTTCTTCTCCTGGTTCGAGGATAACACTATCGGCGGTGACGAGGTCGGCGAGGTCATCAAGGATGACATCTGGGCAAATCCCATGCAGTACTATCTCGTGAGTAGAAAATGGCGGGAAAATCGCTTTTTTGATGTGAAGATATTTTGGCATTTTCGGCAGTTGGTTCTTAGGCTTTGATCTTTTTGAGAACTAGACCCTCGCATATGATGCATTTGGAATGATCTCAGGAGCAGTATTTGCTTGCTTTTTCATACGCATGATGTAATCAAAATCTACAAAACACGCGGTAAAATTCGTTCTCTTTGTAGAATTTGACGAAAATTTAGGGCTATAATTCTTGAAGAGAGTGCAGTATTCAATATTTAAGAGACGCCAAATACGGACGGGCGCGCGCACAACCCGCGCGCATTCCTCTCCGACATATTTTGAACGTTGTACATTGGATAAGAAATTGATGTACTCTCTCCCTCTCCCTCTGATTACACAGTACATCTGAATGTACTTGATTATTCTTCGGGAATTATCTCCATTCAGCTTGCGTAAAGCCACCAAATACCCAGCTATCCTTTCTCGTCAATCACGAGGTTCTAGAAAGTTCGTGTACACGCCATGACTGATTGCCTCTTGTTCAATTTGAAATTTCATTCTCTCCGCAGGATCTTGATGAAGATGAGGACGAGGGAGATGAAGGATATGAGGAAATTGATCAAACTGAGCAAGACGTATGTCAACTTTCAGCTTTTCTTGATATCACGAACAATTTTTATCGGTTTAAGGTTGTATTGGCGATTTACCAATTTACCTTTCTTCAGGAAGATATACCGGAGGAAGATGATGGGCAAGAAGCCGAAGAAGAGTAAAACTTGCCGAAAAATTCCGTCTCAGAGAACAATTTCGTTTATAATATCTGACTTCCAATTTCCGTATTTGTTCAGTAAAAATTTTGACTCGCTGTAATTACCATTTTTAGGCATAGGACCATTTGCTTGTTCTACTGTCAACTTTTCACAGTCACTTGCATTCCATTGGGAGGAGTAGATGTTTTTAAATTTGATTTATGGACATTGAGCCTCTCCATTTTTTATCAATTTTCTCACTTAAGGAGCATTTGACATAAATTTCACTCATCTGGCGACGGATAAGTATGTCTTGGATACGGCTATTAATGTGGTTGTATTGTGAAAAATATTAATTATTTTCACAAGACATGTCTCTTCTGTTACCCACTCTCCCGATTATGCTTCCCAAAGAAGGGTCCTGTTTTTCACAAGGGTGTTAATGGCGAAGAATTTTTACAAGCACTTATGATTGACTCGCTTTTCCTATTGATGAAGTGTCATTTTGAACATCAGTAACCGTTATATAACATCCGGTCAACGAATATATGCAAATCTGAGGGTCAAACGGAAAATAAATTATTATATTTTGCTGTAGTATATTTTGTTGAACCCTCTTTTATTGATACTATATTTTAATCAGACATGTGTTTCATTTGAAACCCCTCTTAACTCATTAAATTCCTCGATATCTAGCGCTTCATAGATTCATGAGATATGTCTTAGATCTATCATGCCCATCTAACAGCTGTTCACACAATAGTCATGTCTGAGAAACATACAGAATGGATGTACAAGGGAGACAGCAAGCCAGACCCCGAGTCCTACCTCCTCGGTAGGCGGATTGATGACGCTATCGACCCCACCCAAGAGACCACGGTAGACTGGTTGTCCGGCGAGATGCCAAGTGACGGTGATATTGGAGCGAGGGCAGAGATGTGGAGAACAAAGGACGCATTCGCCAAGGCTCGCGAAGACCCAATGTTCATCATCGAGAAACAAAAACGCAGCGCGCATGTTGATTTAAAAAACAATCCCTTGAAAGTTCAGAAAATCAAGGATTTATTGGCAAAGGAGCTGAAGAAAGACATGAAGAAAAAGAAAAAGAAGCGTAAGAGGAGTCGTAGTTCAGGGGATGTGAAGGAGGAATGCAGAAAATCACCGCGTGGGAAGGAGACTAGAGATCGACGACACTCAACTTCGGAGAGGCGGCATGATCGGACTTCTCGGTCACCTCCGAAGACATGCAGTTCCGGTGGGCCGAGACCGACTTCCAGAGTAGCTCCTTCCCACCCTCACTCCAGAGGTGGCAGTGGTGTCAGCAAGAAGATGACTGCGGAGGAATTGGAGAAGAAGAGAGCGGAGATGTTGGAGAACGCCTCCAGTAGGGACACCGAGCGAAGGGACAAGTACAAGAGGAGGAGAGCTGCTGAGGTGAACGATACGTCACAGAATCGCGAGGGTAAGGCGGAGTTCTTGCAGAAGTTCAAAATAGACAGTTATTCTGCTAGTAATACAAGCGTTGAGGATAGGATCAAAAGTGGGATTTTCAGTAAACAAAGGACTAAGGCAGATTTGAATAACTTCCTGAAAAAGTGAGATCATCTTTGTACATTTGATATGGTCAATTCGAAGTCAGAGGTATGTCAGGATATTCTGTTTTGCACTCATCATAGCCTGTTTTTAGTTGTACAATAACATGATCAGTGAACACTGTAATTTTTTGATATTTGTAGCAGTATGACACAACTTTATCAGCAACAAACATTCACATCAATACACAACTAAAACAGTGATCATGCGATGATTGTTCGTGCAGGATTTCAGCTATTATCCATTAATGTGCTCGTTAACTGCCAGGTTTGAAAAAACCACGTCTAGATGTGCCGTTTCCCTAGCAACCTCATCACAGGGGGTGGTAGCCCTGGTACAACCACCCTCCACGTGGAGACCTTGTTTAGTGTGGCTCTGCGATAGTGGAATATCCCTCCTCCTGTCCTTTTCTCTGTTCTTATTCACTGTCTGATAGATAAAGAAATGACTGACAACATTGATGAAGGAGAGATGAATGGAAACAGTTGCTCCTGTCCTACTGATACTCTTGGTGATAAGTTGCTGGGGTGGTAACATCAGGGTTAACACCATGAGAACGGCACCAGGTAAACTCGACAACACGAACGCAGTAGTCACCGCTAGTATCGTGATGACCGATTTCTTGCGGAGATGAGATTTGCCGGTAACTGGGTTTGCTGTCCGAGAACAAATGATGAGAACACTGATGTTGGCAGCCACTGTAAGGAGGAGAGGAGCCACTTGGAATAGAACCAGGATCAGTGCCTTGGTTACAATAGACCCGGTGTGATGTTGGTTTCCCCTGAACCATCGCGGTTGACAGGATAATCTGACTGGTGAAAACGCTACGTTGGATCCCTGTCGGTAACCACTGCCTGAGATAGCGAGATATTTATGGAGGAATGTCAAGAATTGTGTTGATAGTTCATGTCCTCCTATTTCTGTCATATTTGAAATGTGACTGGTCACATGTATTATGTAATCAAGATTTGATTATCCCTCTCTCTTGAAGTTGATGGCTGTCAACTCCCATAACCATGTGACTGCTTCCCGACAATATTTCATTAATCATTACCTATCCCTAGAAGAATCATAGTGATCCACAACACCACAGAGTATGTTATGCCCATTTTCCTCCTTTTAGAGGCATCGACTATGCTTCTCAGGGGGAAGCGAAGGACGTACAGTCGTTGCATGGGCATCACTGTGATGACCGCCAATTCAATCATGTGTGGAATGAGCGAGGCACTTGCCAGAATGACACAGGCCACTTTGCCCAAAACCCACTTCCTGAGGTGGAATATATTATACGGTGTAACACACTGTACTCGAACTGGTAGTGGTTTGGAACAGGTCTGCTCAATGCTACTACCAATTGGGTACTGGGTAGTACCTCATTCAAATCAGGCAGAGAATGAGACATTGTAATTAGTCACATGAGACATTGTAATTAGTCCCATTGTAAGTAGAAGTATGAGTGGGAGTTATACTGTGTCTCACAGTTATACTGTGTGAGCAAACTGCGCTGGGTTACCTGTTGTACCAATTAAGGGATCAAAATTCATTAGTGACTGAATGTGAATGGTAGTAATAGTGACTGTGGGAGGGTAACCTGCTGAGTGCTGTGATGAAGACAGGTGTTATTCTAACGACAACTACGAGGAGTTCTGCTGCTCCCAGACTCTTGATGAGCGGATCGTCAGTCTTGGTTAGGATGTACTTTCTCGCGAGAATTGACATGTTCCCATGGAGACCTGTAGGTTTGCTGTTAGGTGTTGTCTGGGAGCTGATTCCTATGCCCCTATGGGAATGTTGCATGTGCAGGATTTTCTACTCACCTATTGCGATGAAAAAAGCGTCAATAGCTGCAATCGTGATGAATACAGCGTTGCTCCATCCCAAATAGTCGGCAATGTCATTGATGTCAAGGTTTGGTATCTCCACTGAGCTGATGTCCATCTGTGTTAAGATGGGAGAGGGAACGTTTTATCTGCTACTTTAGCTATTAGGTTGTCACAAACGGATGTGGCTAAACTGTTGAACTTAAACTAGAATAGGAAAAAATGCAATGAACTCCATACAGCAAAATTTGAAATGCATAATCATGATCTTGATAATGGTATTGATAATCAGAGTTGTGGAGCACACACACACACACACACGCACACACACACGGAATTTAGGTGAATCAAATAGTAATAGTAATATGGGAGTGGGAGTGCACTGCGGGTAATCAATCATGGAGGTACTTTTGTGACGTTTTAATTTCTAACAATTATTCGAACTTTCGAAGGGTCATGACGAATTCACGTTTAGGCGCAATGTTCAATGACTCAGTGAGAAATGAGAAAGACTCAGTGTCTGAAATGTGAAAGTGAATATTTGATGATTTGTCGATTTCCATCAATAGAATTTTAACAAGAATTGCGCTCACGTTCCCGCCCACTGTGGCACGAGAAAAGGTGGAAGAATTTAGATCCGAATTTAGATCCGAATAACTATAAGTATGAAAGATATGTTAGACGTTAGTAATAATGAGAACTAGTTCAACTATAAATAGTGGACGAAAGTAAACTGTTAGGGTCCACATCTCTGCTTCAGTTCGAAGTTTCTGGATGAAATTTGGAGGTGATAAGTTTTTGCAAAAAATAATTGAAGTCTCTAGCTCAAAAAATGTAGTTTTTCTGATTCTGAGCCTTAACGAGATTGCTCAAAGAACGGCTGAGATATACGCATTTATGTACCATAGAAAACCCGCCGAGTGGACGTGATACACTGATGCACTACCCATTGGAAACGACAACAAGACGTTACTTTAGAACGGAAGCTAAACATGACCTGTGATCACAATCCAACGCAATTATTTGAAACAATGATTTTATGAAGGAACACTTACTCACAATTCGCCCATTTCTTCGAAATCGAATTAGCACAGAAAATGGTGCTTGCCCGGTTGTCTGACTTTCGTAAATCGTTTCAATTGGGTCAATTTGCACTTTGCGGGTTTTCTAGTAAATTTCATCCGAAAACTTCGAACAGAAGCTGAGAATGAGATATGGACGTTTACTTTTGTCCACTTTTTTTACACGTCCTGTTATGTATAATTAAATTATGTAAAACTAATTTTAACACACAAATGCTTTCATGTTATTGGTAAAGATGCTTTCATTGGTAGTGGCACCCATCGAAATATAATTGCGTATGTCGTGTGTCACTGTCAGTGTGTGATTGCGAATGCGTGGGACGTGCGTGTAACGCTTATGTGTACACATGGAAAAAAAGGCGGATGGAAGGAAAAATAGACGCGCAATTGTTAGCAATTGTAAGCAGGGGGGGTCCAACTACCAGCGGCCATTTGCCTAAAAAAATCCCGATTTCGGCCAGATGGCCGATGGCCGGATGGCCATTTTTTCTCTTTTGCCTTCCAGAATCGCCCACAAGCATCAAGGTTGATGATAGTAAGAGAGAAAGTTGTAGCAATTCATACAAGGAACATTTTCTAGTACTTTTAGTGAGGGGTATGTCGTAGGTAGTGATGTCATGTTAGGGATGTCATGAAATTGGCTATTTCATTCTCCTATCAACTTATTTCTTGTGAGGTGTGCTGTGATAGTGATTTCTGTAGCCAAGAAAGTGAGCAATGCGCATATCATGGACTGATAATAGCCTAGCTACCCTTGTTGTTGGCTATAGGCTGGGGAGGCTCAAGATATTTTGGGTATATCTAACTATAATTATATTTCCAAACCAGTGTTAGGTTAGTCATGTTTCACAGTGTCCTGCCTCTTAGAAACTGCTACTCGATCATTTGAAACTATGTTACCCACTGACCACATCTAACTCTCTGGCCCCTGGTGAGCTGCTGCTGGGTCCGGACTTTGCGGCGCGGGACTCTAGGGCACTGGACTCAATTTAGGGTGGACCTCTTCATATGCACNCAAAGTGAAACAAGATGTTGAACTATTTAGTACTAAATTTAAAACTGGAATATAATGTAACGTTTTTTAAACACGGGAAGTTGTAATATATCCGATTGATAATTACAATCAAGAACATTTGACATTGGTGTTTCATTTGGTCAGCTTGAAAAATGTAATTCAATTAAAGTTCGTCACACTGAAATATTATAGTCAGCTCGCAGATCTGGACGAAAAATAGAGAAATTTTCAACAGCAAGAATATTGGTAATAAATGGTCATGTCAACCCCCTCGACAATGAAGCCATGCTATTCATGTTAACTAGCTATAATTGTGATTAAAAACAGTTCAGCACACAATGACAGGGGCCATACATGAACTAAATCCATAATGGTATGAACAAAAACTTCACTGTGCTTATATCGTTTTTTATTCATGACCCACAAATACTTCACACATAGTGAACGATCCTATGAGATGTTAGGAGGGGGTTTGGTGGTTGCAAATAACAGAGAAGACTATTTACCTCAGATCTATTGTCTACTCATACCGGGTTTCTTTATGAATGGAGTCCATATGAATGGCCCCTGTTATAGAAAGGGAATGTGTCAAACACACACATACCCAGAGTGTCTCTGCACCAAACTGACGGTGCAATCACGCACTCTCTCACTTCCCACTTGGAATTTATCCAAATGAAATGGATGAAGCACCACCGGGTGGCTTGTGGATTTTGACGGCTTGTCGACGTGTTTCAGTATCGGATGCAAACACATTTGACTTGTTCCGTTCCATCTGACAGGTTGAAATGTGATGTTCTTTCTCAAATCTGTCAACCTGAAATACAGGATTGAGTTGAAAGAATTACGTTGCCTATCGATGTTAGTCCCGTCTTCGCTAAGGCTGGCTTAGCATCGTCAGGCAAGATTTCAGATACTTGAAACACAGCAATTTAAGGGAGAGATGATATCAATTAGCCGAGGTTTCAAACCTGCTGTACCCTGCCTCCCGCAGCCTGGGAAGTGTCAGCAGTGTTGACGTTGTTGGCAGGTGGAGCAGGTTCGGGGGCTGCAGCCGCGGGCTCGGAGACCACTGGTTGAGGTGCGGGTTTTTGTGGCTCAGGAGGCCCGCCAAAACTAATGCTAGACTTTCCCCCGGGTGGCGCCATCACTCTGAAATAAACTTGGCATTAAAAGTTGTGCGGAACAGTGGCAAGTGGGAAAATGGCGCGGGCTTCACTTCGAATGAAATACAGTTTCCCTCGCAAATTTTAAATCGCGCGCACTAACTACGAATTCAGCGCGCAGTAAGAGTGTTACGAACGACCGCGCGTTCCAGAAAAACGCGCACCAGGAGATGTTTTTCGGGACTTGTGACAAGCCGCGCCGCAANTGTCAACCTGAAATACAGGATTGAGTTGAAAGAATTTAGTTGCCTATCGAAAGAATTTAGTTGTCCCGTCTTCGCTAAGATTGGCATCGCCAGGCAAGAATTCAGATACTTGAAACACAGCAATTTAAGGGAGAGATGACATCAATTAGCCGAGGTTTCAAACCTGCTGTACCCTGCCTCCCGCAGCCTGGGAAGTGTCGGTAGTGTTAACGTTGTTGGCAGGTGGAGCAGGTTCGGGGGCTGCGGCCGCGGGCTCGGAAACCACTGGTTGAGGTGCGGGTTTTTGTGGCTCAGGAGGCCCGCCAAAACTTATGCTAGACTTTCCCCCGGGTGGCGCCATCACTCTGAAATAATCTTGGCATTAATTTGTGGCATAAATTTGTGGGGAACAGTGGCAAGTGGGACTAAAAAGTGGAAATGGCGCGGGCTTCACTTCGAATGAAATACAGTTTCCCTCGCAAATTTCAAACCGCGCGCGCGCACTAACTTTGAATTCGGCGCGCAGGAAGAGTTTTATGAACATTCGCGCGTTCCATAAAGAAGCGCACATAACTTCTTTTATTTGAAATGAATAACTGGAATAATCTCACATACATCCATTACGCTTTCTTGGAAAATAAATTACAGTGAACAGATGAAAACGCAGTAGTACCAATTTTCCTCAGCTTAGCAGCATATTGTGAATCGAGGTATCTATTGGGTCCCCAATGAACAGTACATGAACAATGTACAGCGATCATAGTCCAACGAACAGACAAAACACCTTACGTGACGTTATAATAACAAGCAGTCAGAGAATGTAGCACATTAATCTACTCTAAGTGGGGGTTATATTGCGTGTGTAAGGTTATCATACACAAACACACGCACATACATTATACAAACACTAACACACACGCACATACATACACAAACACAGACAGTGTATAGAGCTACCATCCAGTATTCATTATTATAGTAGAGACCAAGCAACAGATTGAATTAACTGTTGTTTACTACCTTTTTGATCAGAAGTTTCAGCTATATGGAACCACATTGTCTGCGGAATTTAATTAACAAGGTTAATTAATGACCATCATTAAATGATCCCACACCATTACCCATTCTGTCCACGAACTCTGGCTACAAACTTAGGCCAAGCTTTGTGATGTCTGCTGCTTACAATGTATTCCAATTGAAGCGGGATCACATGATAAACACATAATATTCCGCTACTCCAATTTCAGTTTCAGTGTTTTATATATTACACACGCAACAACAGCAGTGCTTTCAAATTTTTGAGAAATACTTCAATATCTCGAGAAGTCAAAGAAAAGTGAATGTAAAAGTGTACTAAATATCAGCTGCTTACGATGGGAACGAAAAATACCACGTTTTTCGTGTGTAAACTTACCTCATTTTGAACTATTTCCTTCTCTCTCTCCTAGAGGGTTATGATAATTGATTTTAAACAAGTTTATAATTCGTATGCTCTGAGGCTAGTAGCAGTCATCGTACATTCACAAAAAAGAACAAGTTATTATATATCCCGACAAAATCACATAGCATAAGGAGAGATATCGTGTCATCACATTGATTAACTATCTATCTGACCAATAACCCCCTCTCTCACACACACGACACAAACTCAGTCATAGTGCGCAGGGAAAGACATATACCCACACACACACATATTGAATTGAATCTGACGAATTCAAATGCCATGTCATTTGGCGGCCAACGGTATGTCGGAAAACGGAGTGTCACTCGACAAATGGGCTCAAAGAGCATGATCCCAAATAACAAATTGTTTCGGAGAAAAGAAAGGAATGAAACAGGTGTGTCGTCTGAAAATGAGTCATTAGGTATAAGGGCAGAAACATATCCTGGCAAAGTACTACTACGTTACACACTTACAAAGTGGATCAATTCACATGGAAAGGTATAATATTGAGAAGTGTCGCAAAGAGAGGCATAACTGGGGGTTTTAAAATACAGTACATATGAGACACGTTTCTCATATTATTAGGTTCTATAGATGCCATTGATCATAACATGTCGGAGAAGCTATAAGATGTTTAACTGGTTACGAGCGATGGTCTGCCTATCATAATAGCTGAGAGCTATGTATGAGGAGAGCTATGAGGAGAGCTAAGTATGAGGAATTTGTCATTCCAAGTGTGTGAGAGAGGGAAATACCCAGGAGAAATTGTCACAATAATATTAAGGTGGGAGTTGAAGGTGGGAGAGTGGGAGCTAATTCAGAACAAGGGGGGGGGATAATTCTGTACAATGTGCTCTCATAGAGAGTTCCATTACAATGTACATAGTGCATAGAGACTATCACAGCAGTACGGATTGGAGTGGTGGAATTGGGGGCGGGATTTGTAATGCTAATGGGTCTTGTTCAGTCCAGGGGCAGGAAATGATTGTTATACAGTGGTGTGTATGCTAGAGAGGCGAGAGCTGTGAGCTGCCCCCCTCCTCTCTTGTGTGTGTGTGTGTGTGTGTGTNGGGGGCTGTGAGTCTCAGTTCAAAACGACGTGTCTCATTTTAAATATTACGATGAAGTGTTGAAAGGATTTGATGTATGGAAATATGTCACCTCGTGTATCAAAATGTCACGTGCACCATACGTGTAACTTAGTAACGTGTCACATGTGTGTGAGATAGAGGGTCGAGGGAATGTGACACAAAATGAGACCGTGTGTACTGAGTTTATGTGTGTGTGTGTCTTTGTTTGTGTGTGTGCGTGTGTGTGAGATAACGCGAGTGTGAACGTTATAAACTGAGTGACAATGATCTGACACACTGAACATCGAGTTCTATGCTATGATAGTTGAGTATGATAAGCGAATTTAACCGTAGTTTAAATAAACTTCCGCGTCGCAAATAGAATTCAAGGGAAAACGACTGCAATAACTGGCCCGAGAAAAGCTCTAACCCATCATTCAAACGTCTCCTGTAAATCTGGTAAATACACACATCCCTCTCCCCTCTCACTGAGAGCATCCGGCATTGAGTGAGTGCGGCTCATGACAGAGATGTGCTCTCACTCTCTAATTCCCCGTGTATAGCTAGAGGTGTATTGGAGTGGTCTCAGAGAGGTGTATTATTTAGAGGTATCATATATTGGTCGCGCAGCAAGCTCTCTAGAGCCATGTTCTGACGTCCTGACAACAACGTCAGTATTTGGGAGTAATTGGACATGGTGTGGTGAATGCTTTGATGACTATAGACTGATCAAATGTTCGATGCTCCATTGAGTAAACAGTACAGTAGATACTTGAGTAGATACTTGAGTAAACCGTTCAACAACTTCTCAACAAACTACATTCCCATTCAGACACACACACACACACACACACACACACACAATACACACACATGTCACGTGAGTCACATGAGTGATTTCGACTGTTTCTCGTTATTGTTACAGTGATTAACGAACTGTTGAAAGCTCAGTTGGAGCTAAGATATAACTTTAATAACTCATATTTGCTGAGATGCACAGTATTTCATTCCGGCTCACTGACTTTATAACTTATATCTTATGTTTACTGGAGAACCAGCCAATACTTCTAAGTTTTCCAAACACAGACCATTACCAAGATCGGCTGTGTCATATGCTGTCAGATTTGGTGTCAAGTTGTCAACAAAGGTAGTTCCCGTAGTGAGGAAAATATTCCATTCTCGTAATTCTCATGCAAAAGTGATAATAAAAGGCTTCATCAGGCAACTGTCAGGCTGAAAGTTTCCTGCTTCAGCGTAGAGTGTTGAGATAGTTGCTGTCATTAAATACTACCATGGGGATTGGAGGAATTCTGGTTCACAGCATTTGCAAACTTTACAACACGCCACTAAACAGAGCTAAGGTGCGGCCGACAAACTTGAATTATATAACAGCATAACTTGGAAGCACGAAACAGGACTGGATAGGTCTGTACTCTGTTTGATTTGAGAAGATAGATATACTTTGCCATACACTGGGTAGCGTTTTAATACGACTTACGTAGTTTTACTCTGTGAGATGTAACATGAAGAAGTACTCACAGAACTCTTTGTTCAGAGCATGGCACAAATAACACACACACACACACANTAGTTGCTGTCATTAAATACTACCATGGGGATTGGAGGAATTCTGGTGCATTTGCAAACTTTATAACACGCCACTGAACAGAGCTCAGAGCTAAGGTGCGGCCGACGAACTTGAATTATATAATAGCATAACTTGATAGCACGAAACAGGACTGGATAGGTCTGTTTGATTTGAGAAGATGGATATACTTTGCCATACACTGGGTAGCGTTTTAATACGACTTACGTAGTTTTACTCTGTGAGATGTAACATGAAGAAGTACTCACAGAATTCTTTGTCCAGAGCATGGCACAAATAACACAGACACACACACACACACACTCACTCTTAACACTCCTAGAGTCTATGCTAGGAGCGTGTGGATCAGCATTCTGATTTAATTGTGTTATAGTTCTCACAGCGTATTTACTCTGGATTTATGTGAATATGCTGAATATTTACTATTTGCATAACTCACTACAAAACGGATTACTGCGTCGCACAAGAAATTCAGCGTTTCTTAAACAGGAGTTTAAAGAAGAAGGATAGATGGAGGGGGGAGGTAAACCACAAATCAAGATCCAGGCTGTAATATAATGTACCGAAAATTGAGGGGTGACCTAATTAGAGTAACCTCTGAAAAGCATTACATTTAATTACTTAATAAGTGGCTGTAATATCTAGGTACTCAAATAAAAAGGTCCAGTGCAGGTACAGGGTATTTAGCACTGTGTGTTTATATAGCTGAGCGACGAGCGTGTAGCTACACTTCTTTACAATAGATCCCAGATAGTTACCCTAGAGTAATATTCGACGAGGTTTATTAAATTAACCGCGATTATACTCCAGTATAGTAGCTAAATGAGTAGACAATGGACAGTATCATGTGGTAATTGTTATCACAGAGAGAGAGAGACACGGTACACGTGACACTAAGACGGTCTAGGACAATGAACATCACAATATACAGCTCATATACTGGCGTGTTGGCCACATTGAACAGCAGCTGTAGTGGAGATGAGTTATTAGCTCTCTCTCTCTCTGTATAATAGGGAGTGTAGTGGTTCTACTAGTGGTGGATTTATCACTGGATGCAGATCTGCCCAAGATTGAAGATAAGGATTGAAAGGTTGGGAAGAGCATCTAGGATATCATATACTGGACATGATACCACTTGTACTTGAGTGAAAGATGTAAAATATAGGACGTTTCCTGACAAGACGAATTCCGAAAACAATGAGCATGAGAAGGGTGGGTTATAAGCAACACCTTACATGAGCTGAGGGAGTGATGGGCTGAGACTCTTCCATATAAGGTATAATTAGTTGCGTGAAATAATCCCTGGATATAGCCTTCCATTCTGTAGCGAATGAAATACAGCTCACTATTTTATTGGAGTCACACACTCGCTTGCTATGTATAAAATTTGAAAGCGAAGGTATTGTGAGTGGTCAATGTGGGGGAGAGAACAGCAAATCAGTTAGATGAAAAATACAAGATCGACCCTCGTTGACACAAGATCAACGTGTTGATAGTAAACCAATGAGTCGAAGTAAACAACGAGCTCCAGATATAGGGAACAACACTAAAACAGCGCCATTCAGAAACGGTTTAAGGGAGCAATGGAGAATTTGGGGGGGGCTGGCACAGCACAATAGTAATTTGTATTCAGTTACAGGACCTCATTATCAGCATGAGATATGGACATTGGCCAAGGAAGAGTTGGAAGGAAGAGTTAGTAACCATGAACCAGACCAATGTACTACCAATTTACACACTGTAGTTTACTTCCTGCATTCGGATGTTTATTGTTCCTTATTATCAAATACAGTGACTAGCTGTTCTGCTCTATGCCAAATTGAGTTTCCGATGATAGGTAGTTCTGGGATGATGTCACGTGACAGAAAGAAGCATTTAGGTAATTTTCTCAGACAGGTATACTGTATAGTATTGATATCATTTACTGAAGAGCAATTCATCACTCCTTCTATTCATTTCACCATGTTCTTTCTTAGATCCAACATCTTACTATTAGGTGAGAATATTATCCACTAAACAGACAGCAGGTAAGCAATATTGAATACCATAAAACAATAGTCTGACCCACAATCAACAGGGTTAACTTTTCACCCATTTGCTGTCATTCAGTATTCTTCAGCAGTCATCTTCCTAATTGCAAACATAGCTTATTGAATTAAAACAGCCAACATAGATCAGGGGTTCATTGATTAGTTTATCAAATGAAATTTGCATGATAACGATTCAGGTTAGTTGATTAATTTTATTGCCATCCTTGGGTAGGATGCTTCAACATTATCGATTCTCAAGTAGGGTTAAATAAATGAAGGAATAAGCCTGAAAAATAATTGACTCACTTAGAACTGTTTCTTCCCAGGCTGTATCCTTGAAATCTTTGCTCCTCAGTCATGGTAATTAATCAATGTCCCCTATCAGGATTATGGAGTGAGAAGGCATTATCACTAATAGTCAACTACAAGTATACATTGAGATATGAAAACAGGGGAATACGTCATAGGACATATCCATCATGAAAACAAAAATTTATTGACTTGTGAGTGAAATATTTTATCAAAAAATTTATTGAATTAATGTTAATTTTTCAGTTGCCATTATCAGAGAAATGTTAACAATGTAATGATGAAAATAAAACATGTCAATAAGTTAAGCAATAAAACATTGTCATCCATCATGTCCCAGTAGGCTCTATTGTTGAATCCTGTCAAATCCAATATGCAATATTTGTGCCTAGCCTGGCAAACAGAATGGAGATCCTTGCAGAACAGCAAGATAAACAAGGAATCAAAACCATGGGGTTCCGTATAGACCACTCTGTCACAGAAGTTCATAGCCGTATCACACTTAATCATTCAACCCAATAAACCACTAACTAAGATAATTCCAGTGCACAAAGATATTATAGTCTGCTGGCACACATGGGTATTGAGTGCTAAATCACTTGAGTGCTAAATCACTTGAGTGCTAAATCACTTGTGTGCTAAATCACTTGATTTAGCACTTAAATGATCTGTCAATCTGCTGTCACAATCTGCTGTCACCATCTGCTGTGAACAAGAATTTCGCTAACGTCAAGCAAGCACTTCATTTCCTGCTTGATCCATTACACAATTTGAACAAAATACGTCCATTGAAAACATTAGTAAAAGGGTCATAAGATTTGTAGATGCTCATAATTCATAACATAAATTTATGAAAAACATCTGACATCATCACTTGTGAATACTTCTAATTAGAATCAATAAATAACTCATAAAAATTATTCTTATCCCAATGAAATATTGTAAATATCCCGTACGCGTAGCGCGGCGCGGGCGTGGCCACATTTCCGCGCGCAAAACGAAAATCGCGCGACGTGCGCGCGCACGCCTGACCGGCGTTCGCACGTTGCGCGCCCTATTCAACTCTGTGATTTGAAAAGTCGTATAAGGATTACGGAGACGTGGACGCGCAGCATGGTTTGCAAACACGGTTGCGCACGCAAAATTCAAGCCGCATCACCAATAGCCGAATCAGCGTACGCACATCTCAGAATTTATATTGAATAAAATTTTTCTGAAATCATTTACACATTGCATTCATGTTGAGTCTATATATTAAGTAAATAGAATTAAGCATACTTCATGAAAAGATATATTTCAGAAAAGAAAGATTCTTTTGAGACATCGATCTGCAAGACTTTTCTTCAACTCTGTACTTGAACCCCAACAAGATCACTTTAAGTAAACATTGTGGTGAGCAGCAAGATCTAAATGAATCACACCAAGATGAGTGGTGTGCAGGCATCATCAGTCCAGAATCAGTCATAGAATTAAGTAAATAGAATTAAATTAATAGACGTGTAACCATATTCTCAAATATGTGAGAGGATCATTGATCAAATGATTAACAACTAAACAATTGACTATTGATCTTGCATAGTAGCTTGCATATAGCTGTATCACTCGTTTTTCCTTTTTCCTAACTCAGTCCATGCAATCCAGTTAATGGGTTGTATTAAAGTCACTCTCTATTCAGAAATCATTGTTCATAGAATAATATGATGTTGCAGATATGATGTTGCAGATTGATGCCTCAAAATAATCTTTCTTGTAGGATTTTACCCTACCGTCCGTGCGCGGGATTTTCAATCCGCCCCTTGCCAGGGATAAAATCCCGCCAGCAAGGGTAGGGTGAAATCCTACAAAATCTTTGATATCAGGAAGTGTTTTTCAGCTGTTATTCACTCTGTAGGAACTGCAGGGATTGATGTAATTCTGTAATTCTGAAACAAAAAAGTGGTGATAGAATATTTATCATTAGGACAGTGGTTCCAGCAACTTTGCACTAAGAAGTAAGTATCTCACCAATGCTTCAATGTCCTCTTCACAGACAACTCCAATTGATACTGTTGTTATTCTACGCTCTTTAGTCGCAGGTGTGCAGAGTATTTGATGTTCTGAATTCTGGCTTAATTCAGACTGTGGATCTGAAGTAGGTACTGATTGTAGTAAATATGCTCCACATCTGGTAAAACCTAGAATTGGTTCAATATCTCTATTGCCAATCTTTTGAATTATACCTTTGTGTCTACAAATCTCCATTTTTCTCTTCTTCTTTGCTTTGATAACACCATTATCAGTGATGAGTTTGTTTGTCTTGGATTTTACAACTTTATTCACTGAACCACGCATTAATTTCTCTTTAACACAATCTTGGCAGCTCTCATCAAAGCTGTGATGGAATTAATAATTAATCATGAGTTATTCTGATCAACAAGACATACCCTCTATTACTTGAACTCACTGAGAGTGGAGCCTGTGTAGATCAATCCTTAGAGAGGGAATGTCTACAACTTGAGTCTGTTCAGTAGACATTATCTGGCCATAGGAAGGGAAGGAGATTGATGACAATTGCATTTGTTGGTTGCACTTACTCTGAAAATATTAAACAACTAGAAAACCCGCCAAGTGGACGTGATACACTACCCATTGAAAGACACCACGACAGCTTAACAATAACATGACCTGTGATCANATAGGGACTAGGGAGCCCGTCAAGTACTCAAGTAATCACGAAAAACATAAACACTGCAGATACATTTCTGACCAACGTATTGTGAAAGATGTTGAACGTAGTAGCTTAAATCCAGATTCCAGATCAAGAGTGATCACAGCAACAGGTCACTTAAACATATAAATATAAGTGATAAGTGTATGTGCCGCGTGGTCGATGATTCAGTGCAGAACAAAAACAATATTCGCGAGATCTGACTGTCATTGCGCGCGCATAAAACTGCACGTGCAACTACTCCCTTACCTATCAACAGAGAAAGAGCAACGTAATCGAAACAGCACCATAAGAAATGAGCCTACAGGCTACTTCTTTTTGCACGTGCAACTCATACGCTACCATAGCAACACGCAGTACGATGCTACGCACAGAAAACATAATAATAAAAGAGAGAATGCCAAATTATAATAGGGATGATAACAGAGTTTCTAATAGAAAGTTATGCCACATTAATGCATATTATGAAATGCAGTTTCATTGGTGATCCCCAGGAACATCCAGCTCTATGCTGGAGTCTACGAGTCACTTTAAAGTCCATCATATAATAGATTTTCACATTTGATTGTTATGTCAAGCTCCCTCTCCTTTACATCAAACATCAATTTATAGAGTATAGCTTTTCACACTTATCTTCTAGATCATTCTTTGGTGATGAAACATTAGAAAACATTTTTATGCTTCAATGCTATTTGATTAGTTGGGTAAACATTGATGATTTTTAACACAAGTTATGATCTACATCCTTATGAAACATGGCCTCTCTTCATCTCACTATATACCTGCTCATCAGCTGGTGTTGTACTCTGGTAACAGGCCCCATCGATACAGTCATGATGCTCGTTGATGACAACTGAAAAGGATTGGGGTACTCCCTGCCCCTGACGGGATGACACATCAGATACTCGATAATTCCCCCCTCGTGTTTGCTTGTTACTCCTGTTGCGGATAAAGTTTTTTACATGTGAGTTACTGAAATGCGAGATTTTTGGGTAGTACCATCCCAATTCATAAGCTTCTTCTCACCAGAAAATCAAGATGTTCCGGAAGACTTCAGATTTCCGTCTTTGAAGCTCCAGAAGAAGCATTGTGCGATATTCTCGTGAAGTTAGCAGAATGAGAGGAAACAGAACTGATATGGGGAGTGTTGTCAATATGCGTAGTTCGGAACATGCTTGGGATGTTACAGTGATACTACCTACTAGAGTTTATTTTTGCGGAGCCGCCTTGAAATTCATCAGTTAAAACTGTTCCTTACCAACAAAGATGTACTTCATGAAAATTGGTAGGTACTCTGCATTTCTCGAAAGTAGGATGTCCCCAACTTTCCTGAAGTCAGTTGGATTTGTAATCTAAAATCTTCCGTTAAACTGTACTGAACACTGTATTGAACGCAATGCTCTGTTTCACTCAATTGAAATTCACCTCGTCAAATACGTTCTAGACCAGTACCTAAGTCTTAAGTTTCTCAGTTCATGCAGCATAAATAAACCACTGTCTTAATGCAATATTATGGGAGGGTTGGAACCTGTGACGTTAATGCGAGCGTTTGAGCGCAATGCTACAAATCGTGTACTCTACTGTAGCAAGCTGGGAAATATTTCGCAATAATCAAGAGCTGTACCACTGTAGTGTTTGACGAATTTTATCAGTTACCACAGCAGTAAAAGTTGCGAAAAGCTTTTCACTTAACCGCTAATGACTAATACTAATCCGTCAATCGAAGTACTGTAGTACCTACTCAAATTTGTATATCTAGGAGCTTAGAGTCTTACCCAGTTCCCAGGTCGGCCGGAAGTACTATGCCCCGATCACACAACATGAGGATAATCTTGATAAAATCTGAGGGTACGAAGGTGCCAGCTAAGAGTATCCAGAGACCAGCTAGGCAGGATGCACTGTACACTGGTCTACGTCCACTGATGGGAAAGTGAAGGGATCAGAGAGATAGATCTATTGATAAGATCACACAAGTCACAAACATAAAACCACAATCGTCAATCGCTTGCGTGTTTTGTATTTGGATGATTTGCTGTTATGAAGAACACCTCTATAACAGGCTACATCTATAGTACCTAATAGGTTGTAGGAAAAACAATAGTAGTAATGATGACCTGTTGTTGGATGATGTAACTTGCTCGCTCCATCTCAGGAGGAAGTTAAAGAGTATGATGGTCAGTGGAAGGATGGTACAGAGGGCAGCGTAACTTATCCCAACTCCCAACTCCAGTTTCCCTCTAGGAGGTTAGTGGGGTTGTAATTAACAACAACAGAGAATATCTCAGTAATGAGGTAATGGTAAGTAAGATAACAAAATTGTGGTATAAGTGATCAATATTGGTTTTTATCCCATGATAATTCTTATGACCAGATAACGGGCAATGCTATGCCAAATTATGCTATTTCAAATTGTCGGACTCAAGAAATACGATTCGTCGAAATATGATCAACGATTTTATGTGAAGTTTGTAATGCGTCAGTACTCAGTAGTTCATGGCTACGGCTGTATAACTAGGCAACCACCCTGGTTCCCCACACACAGCTCTTGATGTGACGCATATCAGTGAGAGTGCTGAACGGTTAGAGTACTGAACAGTGCGTGAAACACACTCGCTCCCCCCCAAAGACATGCTTCCCCTAATAACTGTTCGAGAAATGAATTTTCCTAATCCTCCGTGACTTCCGGTTATCATGATCAACGTCATTGTAGTTTGGTAGTTGATAGAGGCTACGTATGTTTTGCAATGATATGATCAAAATATTATCGAAAAAATTCATGTCTTTCGAAAGAATCCTTTTTAGTAAATTATGATGCCTATGATAATTGTATGGATGATAGATCAATGTCTGAATTCCTGGCCCTCACTTACCCTGACTTTGTGCTGACTGAAGCGATGGATAGGAACAGTGACATGAGGAATGGTAGAAGCATCTCTAGCAGGACTAACTTGTAGTTGCATCTCCTCCCGTTGAAATTCAGTGTGGAAAAGCAAATCATCCATGGCATTGTGCCAAATATCTGACATGAGAGGTGAGTGGGTGAAGAGGTAGGGAAGAGAGAGGGGGTTTAAGAGAATTAAACAGTAAAGTTGGAGAATGATTCTTCTCAAAAGAGTTGTTCTGCTACGGAAATGGAATAAACGTTAATCTTATGACCCAGGACCCATTATAACAAAACCTGTACTTTCCCCGACTCATATCATAACAAATAACAATACCTATGAGTGTTCAACTTACAATGTGCCTCAGAGCATCGACTACTTTGATGATGAAGAACTCATCCGAATCAACAGCATCTGAAGGAATTGCGTTATTCAGTGGGTCAATGCTATTGTAGACCGTACCTAAACAGCATAGCAATATAGTTAGCTTAGTTATGGGAGATTTTTGGAAGGCGTTTCAAATTAATCAACTTTTCTTTTCCATAGAAATCGATCACTGGAAAATCCCACATTACGCAATTCGGGATTGTGTGAACCGAGATTTTCTCCGATTTGTAATTAATTGCTACTGCGGGCATCATTGCGAATACTATGACACATGCGGATATGAACATTCTCCACACTTTAGACTGCTTAAACGGAGCAGTAAAGAGTTTGATCATGGGAGATTTCAGAGAAAAACAACATAACCACCCGCATATTAGACGATTCGGACATTGTAATATTGAGTTTGATGAACGTTTCTTCAATATTATCATGATGGTTATACTATTCAGCAGTTAAAGTGAGCGTTGATCACATCCGAAAAATTTTCTTAGGGAACTTATAAGGGGATATTAGACTAAAACAGATTTCATAAGGTAATAACACAAAATACTGTGCTAAAACCCTGTCACAGTACTCGCACAAATTGAGAGTGACTGATCACATAGCTCTGCATTTACCTGTCAGAAAACCCTCTTCCCCGGGTATTTCAGTGTGGGAGGAGCTATTACTCTTGGAGCTGTTGAGTTGGAAGAGGCTGATGGGTAGGCAGAGGGACGTCAGGATGATCGATTCCCGGATAACTGACCAAATGAAGAGCTGTCCTGGGTAAACATTATGATCGGTAAAAATAAATACATTTTTCTATTTTACGTCAATGATCACCTAAAATCAGTGATAAAATGATACTCATAATATCAATGGGGCGACGATAGAAAGGATATGATCAGATGTCCGTGTGTCAAATGAATGATAATTCATCGATCATAGCAAGAATCTCTCAGCGCTGCTGTGACCTACTTGCTTTGTTGAGTTTGGGAATGGAGCGTCCTAGCAGCCAGACATAGAAGTTGGGAATGACTGCTGAGAGCTGAAGAGCAACACCAACAGCCACGAAATCAGAGTGCTGCGGCCACATGGCTTGTGTCTCTGACCTCAGCAGGGTGTACACTACAGCTTTATGAAGGAAGGGAGGTTACAATAGAATCACGTTTCAGCAACTGTACATGTATACGAGAGGAGATTGAGAATTTCTCCGAGAATTTAGACTGTTGTAAAGCCTCTAGTTAGGCTATGCTTATTACCTAAGTATAATACAGGGCCGACTCAACGGGGGAAATGGACCGCCAGTTGACAAACAAAAATGAAAAATCAACGGAAAATATGTCTCATGGATATCATAAGATCTAGGACGTGCGATAGCAAAAAAAGAAATATCGGAATTATATACCAAAGTAAGCTGGTTTACTAGGTACATCTTATCAAAGCTGGAGACTGGAGAGAGAAAGGTGGTGAGTCAGAGAGAGAGTGGTTGAGAGTAAATCACGAGTTACACTGGGCAGTAAGTCAGAGCCGCAATCTGCGTTATATGAACCAGCAAACCAGGTGACCACTGCTCCGAGTATTAAACTGAAAGACGGCGCTCCTAGAAATTGACGGCTCCGTTTGGTGAAGGTGATGGATATAAACTCCCTCCAGTGACACGCACGTTATATTCGATGGTACCTAACTCCATCATGGTTTGGTGGTTCAAATCTCGAATGATTTTGAACTGCTGCATTTCAATAAATCTGCTAGATTTCCTCGGGAGGGACTTCCAGCAAAACTGCTTTGAAACTTCTGCGAGAAATTACAACTGTATTGTCACGCAAATATAATGCAATTTCATGGGAGACGTTAGGAAACCGGTTCACCTTCAAAGAAAAGAGTTCGATCTACGTCAATTCTCGAGCAATTTCGCAAATGAAAAGTGGTAATTAACACTTTTTCTTTTAATAGGAGGAAAAGGTTTTGCAAAGTGATTTCAGTTTCAGAGATCCGATCGTTTGATGAGCGAATGGAATAGGCAACAATACTCATACCCTGGCATTGCGTCACCAGTTTGCTTTGGAAATATATTTGTAATGTGTGATCACTGATCAGGCTATCACTTCTATGACAGAGTGGTCTGTTCGGAACCCCACGGTTTCGATTCCTTGTTTAAGTTTAGCATACAGTTCAGCAAGGATCTCCACCGTGTTCGCCAGGCTGGTCACATGACTACTATGTCTTGACCAATGTCGATTTTTAATGTCCCGTTATTATGAAATGTTTCCTTATGTTTGAAACTGGGTGCCTACACAGTGCTCGATTACAACGAGTAGAAGTTGTATAAGCTAGTCTAGGAAGAATATGATCGCGCAAGAACCATCTTGCAAGTTGCAACTGAACAAAATCCAACCTGATCCATTAGTAATTACAGTGGTCTACGTCAAACAGTGGTATGTCGTACCATTATTGAAAGCTGTGTAAAAATAGCATTAAAAGTCACGGGTTGTATATCTCCTTGTCACGTGTGCCTATTTAGCGCGATACAACGCAAGCACGCGCACAACCCCTCTTTTAATACTATTGTATCAATTACAATAAAACCTGGTAGCTGGTGTGCTATCACCAACGTTGGTTGGAGCACACGAACAAACATAAAGCATACAAATAGCATATTAATAATAGTTGTATGTTTCTAGCTCTCACTTTAGCACTTTGGCGAGATTAAGTGAGGTCCCAGCAGCAACAACTATATCAAAGATCCATGCACACTGGTGTACAAGAGATCATGAGAAGAATATGTTAAGCTTGCAAACAAATTCAAAATGATCCTCAAAATGAGCCTTATGAGCGAAGGCATATTACGTTAGATTGTTTGCTGATAGTGATACATAAATGGGTATTGTCGATCCTGACACTCGTGCGTTGACACAGTTCATCATGTACCTAGCCTGTACCTTGGTCATAGGTGCCACTTTGATAGCAACTGTGATGAAATTGGAATAGTACCTGTATGTCTGCATTCAACAAAATAAGATCTGTGAACAATGTGATGAAAATAGATTTTGTTTTGTCCTTGCGTCATTTCATTTCAGATTCCAAGTACCTACTTTTCCCCTGTTTGTCAGGTTGAACAGTGTAGTGCTTTGTGCATTTTCACCATCTCCCCTATAATAGTACCTATTAGGAGGAGCATCATCTGTCGATGGAAAATTGATTCATAAAATTGGATCGGAATTTGGCCTCTTGCCTATCAATATGTCAATTGCACTATAAATTATCAGGATTTTGCGCATCAAAAGCACCATAAAGAAACAGAAGATTGATATTGCAATTTCAGCGATAACCATGACGTTTTGTTTAGCTTTCCCAGCACTTGCCACTGAACCTATTACCACAGACAGGGGTTTTGATTTCAACTCATCAACTATAATAGATTCAAGCTGTAGTTGGTGAGATGGTGTTAACTGTTTACTAAGGAATCAACCAACTTTAGATATATTTCGGTGGTGTTGCTGCTTCGAGAAGAAAACAACTGCATCGCCTATGAATTTGACAATTACTTTATTAAAAACAAAACAGGTCCAAAGCCCATTCCTTTCCAATCAATCAATCAAACAAATCTCATTGGTCAATATAAACTGGTATCCTATAAAGACCTATCTATGATGATCTAGGTTATCCAGATCTAGATTATATTATAGATTAAACAGTCTATCTGTGACTTCACTTTCATATAATTTATTGAGGTACAAAATTATCACATTTTGTAGCTCGTCAAGTTCAACCGTGATAAAAAACTCTCGGGTATAAAACACTTGTTGTCAACTTTATCGTGATATCACCATATTCTGTTCACCTATCATTCAGCACCTCAACACGTCACTCTCTCTCTCTGTGTTACGCCACACTCACGCGTGCATACAGTGACGTCATACACAATGCGGGGGCATGTTGATGCCCGGACTGTAGGAGCCGGGCGGTTTACAATCCGAGTAGAGTAGGGCGGTGGTGGAGTTGGGCTGGATGGTCCCGAGTGGGGGCTTGCAGTCCACGGCAGCTGGCCCCATGGTCCCGGGCAGGGAGGAGGAATAGGGGCTGAACCCCACGTAGTTAGGGGGCAGGAAAGTACTTTCGTAGCAGCTGGAGAGGAGTTGTTCAGTTAGATGCTGACATTCTATTGTAAGCTTCTGTTGTCAGGGAAACAACTACGTGTTGCTATGCGAGCATGTTGCTATGATTGAAGTTGCTAGGGTTACCTGAATGTAGGGGGAGGAGGGGTGTTGAAGTGTATGGGTATCTGTGTGTTAGGGTAGTTCTGAGCAAACAGCTGCTGATGTAACTTGATGTTTTCACTGTGTCTGTTTCGACTCCTGGCGGTCCCAAATGCTTTAGTACACCCAGGAACTTTGCACTTAAACTTCAAATCCTATTTGGAGAAATATGTAGGTTGCAGTGTTTGAAATCGAAGAAAGTGATGAAAGAATGACCATACTTATTGGTTTCAAATTGATTGAGATGTTTCATGCAAAAAGTATAGGCGTGGTACTGATTAACAGCGACAAAAAGAAGCGTTCCGACGAAATTCGATATTTTTCTGACACGTACACACACCTATACTTTTTCGTGAAGTTTATGACAATATTCTACCTTTAGATGAATGGCAGAGTAGTGGCTTTTCATCGTAGACTTATCCCCAAATGCACTTATGCAAGTGTTCCATGGGCATTTAAATGGGCGCTCCTACGCAAATGATACATGTCACGCATCGCAATATTACAGAGTCATGTTTACACGTCATGAAGAGAAATGCAGTAAAAAGTATAGGCGTGTCACGGACAATTTGAATTGTTGTTGTACACAGGAATTTAGCAAAAAAAGAGAGAGAATCACACGAGCTTTGATCGTATAAAATTTGAATGACATTCAAATAATATCCAATTCATTGAATTTCGTAAGTAGATTTATTGACAGCGAAGTCCAACTTACCTTGGTGTGGGAGTTACGATGGATTGCAAGTTCAGCTTGACTCCTGCACATCCTACTACAGCCGGGCTCTGGGCAGGGAACTGTGCGAGTTTGCTTCTTGCGGGCTCTTTTCCGACTGGAGCCTGCCAGGTCGTTGCCTGCAGATGATTAGATCAATAACTCACGGGCATTGGGAATGGGTTACCAGGAACTCGATACCTAGTGATATGGAGAATGTATCCATATTTGAAACTTAAACCAATCTGTAAATTGACATGATCAGAACTTCATCGTATCAAACAGTGTTCAATATCCCATATTGTGTGCATGATGAAGTTACCATGACAACATGCAGTTTATTCTTATAGTTTCCATAGCAACTCACTGTAATCCATGTGTGGATCATGCTCATCTTCTCTTCTCTCCAGCTCCTCCAGCATGTTGAGAGCTATCTCCTGGGTACACGGATACTTGACAAATGTCCGGATAGTCTCGATCGGTTCCCGCCATCTACTCCATCTGGACAGTTCTCGTCCAGTGTTGTCCTGGGGGGAAAGAGAATGTGTGATCGTTAGGGTCCACTTTGAGAACTCGTGATATATGAGAATATGCTGTGAAAATAACACTGCCGTGGAAAATAGATGTCGTAGAGGACGATGCTTTTAGGAGGTATGGCCCCGCCAGGGTGAGATTTACCAAGGCAGTAAAAAGGCGATATCGTGAGCGTTTTCCAGCTGATTGATCCAGCATCTTATTAAAACGTCAACGAAGAATCCTGTTCCTTCTATACCAAGCATTGGTGGCTTTCCATTGTAACTGTGATAGGTATTCCACTTCTTCAGATGTCATGCAAGACACTTGAAAGGCAATAGTCATGGAGTAATGTTTCAATAAGGGTGCCATGCCAATACACCTCACTGCACAGGCGTGACTCCAGTTGTGCCTATTGTTAGCTCAGGGTGTGCCTTTTGTTAGCTTGAGGTGTGCCCATTGTTAATTCCGAGTTAGCTGGAGTGTGCTGGTGTTATCTAACATGAGTTGGGATAGGATCTCAGAACTATTATGAAAGTTCATGATCATGAAGAATCCCGAGTACCTATTGGGATGGGGCAATCGTGAAGATTACCTACACAAAGCAAATAGTCGACATTGGATCGATGACTGGTCAAAGCAAGGCCAAGAAACAAAACAATTTATTTTAGTGTCCTTAGACTGCGATATTACTCGAGAGGAAAATAAATCAACCTACTGAAGCACATGACAACTGAGATTGCTATGCTGATCGCATTAGTTTGAATTGAAGTTAGATGAATAGAAAAAACTGAGACCAAGTTGCAAAGTTTAGATACATCGAGCATCAAGCATCGGCGGATAGAATTATAAACTAGTTGATAATAATGTCGATGAGACACGATGGGTGGGACTGATATCAAGCAGGGGAGGTGGCATTGTGGCATTGATGGTGGCAGGAGTAGCTCCCTGTACATTTTTACAACACATTGCCACCTCCCCGGACACCGCGGGTGTGCGGCAGGCTCTCTGCTGCTGCCCTGCCCAGCTCCCTGAGCCATGGACAAGCCTGTGGGGCTCCCTGTGTGCGTGTGCCTATCAGTGTTGTCTCAGCTACCTAGTTGGTTCGTTGTCAGTGCCAGCTGTTGGTGTGATGCACGGCCACATTGTGCTCCTTCATAAAGCTTACTATCGACTGCACTACTTTGTTTTTCACTACTTCGAGTCCGCTACCTGCTCCCCCACCTAGTATCTCAGGGAGGGGTGGCTGCCCCCTGATCTCCGTGGAGAGAAGGCGGTGGGCCACCCCCTGGCCCACTCAGAGTGTCCGGCCCCCTGTCCCACTTACCACAATCTTATAGCCGCGTTCGTATTCCTCTTCGCTCCATCCCAAGTAGGCGAGTCTGTGCCGGCGTTCCATCCTTACACTCTCATGATACGTTGCAAACAATCGATCGAGGAGGATCTTCAACTCTACGGGAACAGCATCGTAACCCTTGAGAACAAGAGCAGCCGTGGTCCACACAGACTTCAGTTCCTCCGATGTGGTGTCCTTGGAAAGCATGTTGTGGAGGGCAGCCCAGCCATGGTCCACAGGGGGCGCCACTTCATAGTGATCCGGGGGGATAGCCATCATGTGCGATGATCACAAAGTTAATAGGTCAAGTGTAAACTACTCGAGTTCGGAGATAGTGGTGGAGGAGGAGAAGGAGGAGACTTAGCAGTGGAGATTCTCGTAACGCCAGAGCTCGTCTCTGATTGGCCAGCCCAAAGTCACGTGACTCTGTAATGAGCTGCGCGCCTAGTAATCCAAGAGGGGACTAGATTTCAAAGTAATCGCATTAACGACATTAATCTTAACGGTAGTGGATGACGAAAAAAGAGCGGCTGACAGATGGAGATGCACATTGGGAACACTGTCAGATGACTGTCATGTGAGGAATAGTCACGTGACACACACCACTGAGAGAGAGTATTCATCGGACTTTGCTTTATTTGTGTATCAAGCATATAGTACTTGTTGAGCTATAGTCCGACAATTGCATCTCAATTGTATTGCTAGAGGAGCATACCAATTGCGCAGCATGTAGTATGCGCTCTGGGCATGCACTCCTACACAGAGCAAAGACATCTAATCAATAAACCATTGTGTTCTATTCAGACCTGGTTCACTGATTTGAACGCATATTTTAAAATAAATCTCTTTCTCATCCCTGGCCAGTCAATATTTAGAATGCTTTTCTGCCACCTGTGTCAGCCATCATAACACAACTGAGAGAAAGAGGCTCATACTTAACAGTCATAAATATACTCAGCACTTTAATAACAAGGAAATTAAACTTTATCCTGCAATATTACTTACAAAAACGCTACAGAATTGGCCTGTAATTGACCTGCATGGCTGGTGCTCAGCAGATATATCGCCAGGATACTATGTTGCTGATGATTCGCGCATCTATCACTTCATTGCAGGGAAAAGTGTAATGGCTAAATTTAGCTGAATGATACCATTTCTTCAGTCCTATTTTTGACAAGAGAAATTTCTCAGCTGGTGAACGTTAATGAACAACTTATCTCTTGTTAGGAAGGAAGATGACAAATTCGATACTTTGATAAGTGGGTTAAGCCTCAATTTTGACATAGTTCATCAAGTTATTCAAGCTATCTTGATTTGAAATCCACGGATACCACCAAAACGTGCGAATCACGTGTTGCTAAGTCACGTGACCATGACACGTGTTCTCGCACGTGACCGCTCAAGTTTTCCCAGCGGATTACATGGTAGATGTTTATAGAATTAGGGGAATTCTATATTCTGGTGATCCAGGGATAGTGGTTCGTTGCTATGACCGTTTCTAGGCTCTCCTTACGCTCCCGAACCAGGCAAATCGAATTCACGTTGTTAGTTCCCCAATAACGCATTGCAGTAAGAAGAGCAGCCAAGTAATCTGAGACCGGAAAAATTCAAAAACCTATAATTGAGGTAGTAGTAAGTGAGGAGCCGTAGGTATGAATGTTGAATATTTGCCGCGAAAAGAGTACATTTAACACAAGGGAATATCCAAAGGAAAATCAGTCAACTCTTGACTCGAATCGAGAAGCATACGCCACTCAGAGATAAGTCGCATTTTCCAACTCAAAATCCCGACATCTCACAAAAATTACTTCTCACATGAATTCATCTAATTATTGAGGGTCAACCCGATTCTCATCTCATATCTCCATCTCGACTGCGTTATTCTCACGAGGTATTCCAGCTACAATCTCCTCCTCAATCCCACACTCGTTCGAGCCCCGGAGTATCTTGAAATACCCCTCGTCTCCCCAGGTGGGGTTCCAAGAGTTGGCAACGAGCCAGTACGGTACAGAGTCCTCCACTCCCCACCCGAGAATACGGATTGCGTGCCCACCCAACTCCGAACCTGGAGGGAGACGTTGGAGTGTGAGAGAAGTTTCAGTTATTATTCTAGTGCGTGTCCTTATTGGAAAAACTAAACACGTGTCACTGAAATATGCCATATCTGAACAATTTCATATCAAAATTCCATGATTTTTTCGTTGTTATTACATCCAGATTACAGTTTCCCTACCCGAAACATGCTGATATACACCACTCTTATAGAGCGGGAAATCAGAGTACACACTGAACGCCCCCTCCACTGGCCCGTTCTTCATGATCTCTGTCTGAATAGTGGCAATGTCCGAGTCCACGTTATACGCCGTCTTGCCAAAATGGAGATCATGTCTGTACTTCACACTGTAACCTGGGGCACAGAGAGAGGGTGGGATTCAGGGAATGTGGCATGGACTGACTAAGGCTGATAGTTTGGTGGCTTCACTCAGCCACAGGATTGTGGCATGAGATAGATACGCAGCTGCTGTTGTTTCTCAAGAGTCAAGATCAATGATGCCGAATGTGCTGGAAATTTGCCAAAACTCACCCTCCCTACACTTGTGTGAACACTTGGGTGTAGGATTATCGCCTGTGCAAGGAGCATACGGTCCCGTTGTGTGGTGTTCGCACTTTCTGAAGGAGTACGGCTGACATCCTGATTCCGATTCGTACTGCCCTCCGGTTACCAAGCCATTCTCTGGGGAATAAGTGAGTGTGTGTGTGTGTGTATGTTTGTGTGTCTGTGTGTGTGTGTGTGTGTGTGAGTGTGTGTGTGTGTGTCTGAGCGAGCGAGCGCGTGAGTGACTGGATGAGTGATCGAGAGAGTAAAAGAGTAGGTGAGTGCGTGAGTGAGTGAGTGAGTGAATTTCACCTGTCCAGTAGTACCAAGCCGCAGGAGGAAAACCACCATTACATCCAAATCCACAGCTATAACAACAGGACAGCAGATTTTCCGCTGATATGTTGACCTGAGTAAAGAATTTACTGTCTGTCCCATTGCCAACTTTTCAAAATACNGTGAGGTGAGAATGTGTGCAGTGTGTGTGAGGTAAGAATGTGAGTGACTGGATGAGTGAGTGAGTGAATTTCACCTGTCCAGTAGTACCAAGCTGCAGGAGGAAAACCACCATTACATCCAAATCCACAGCTATAGCAACAGGATAGCAGATTTTCCGCTGATATGTTGACCTGAGTAAAGAATTTACCTACTGTCTGTCCCATTGCCAACTTTTCAAAATACCAGTCCGGTATCAACCTTCAGTTTTATAACATTCTTGACTGGATTAGTAGAAAAATCTCGCCAAAACAGTGCTCAACTTCTTAGAACAAGAAGGAGCTGTATGAAAACAATGACGACAAGTTTTAATGAGTGTGGCCCGACATTTTATAACATTTCTGAAACACACTCCCACTATATGATTTACATATTCGAGACAAATCGTTCTTATGTTGAGTCGGCGGGTCTCATGAACCATATTTTGGCACTAGTATTGATTGCTTAACTCGTGAAGCCATTAAAAGATGGAACAAGACTGTTTAACACCTTTTATAGTTTTATACGCACACGCACCTGAATATTTCCCTGGCTATGAATACAAGTTCTATCGCTCATTGCCTCAGCTGCGCCAAATGCCCAGCAGCTCCCACATTCCCCTTGGTCCCTAATGGTACCAATGGAGGGGCAGTCGGGCCATGCTGTTCGGGAGTCGAAGCTATCAGGGATGGCGTCCAGATCAATGCTGTGTTTCATAGTAGGGAGTTTGCCTTTCCAGAACTCACTCTTCTTAGCGCCTAGTAGCTTCACCACATCACTCATCGACTGACCCTGCATTTGAAAGTAGGTATTATCAGTTTGTGTTCGTGGGAATCGAATGTTGATAATAACTGCGGCTGAGATGATTCAAGTAAAACGGAAATGAACTTACAGCGAAGTTTCTTCCCGCAACCCATGTCATGTTAGGTCTTCTGTTGAGATGCTGAATCATCCCGTCGCCTAGCAAGTCCATTGTAGAAGCTGGACTTACCAGCGCACATACCGCTAGTATCAAACCGAACATTTCGTGCAATTATAAACGGAATTGGGGAGTAAGCGAAACGAATACTTGTTCTGATTCCTAAGTGTCACAAGATGCTAAAGTTTGGGGTGTTTAATTTCATGTAATGAGAGAAGTATGTTATCAATGAGTCGGGAATTTGTTATCATTGTTCAGTCCACATTTTGATTGATAAGACACTGATTATTCGGTCTTGTGTCTGGTTTAACACGTCCAATATTCATGAAAAAGTATCACGAAAATGGGACTTTTGCCTTTTGCCTTAGTATGACGACAAAACAATCGTGCCCAGTGTCTCAAATTCCGATTTATCTTTGTGGTGTTACAGTATTTGATAGTTTTCAATATCTTCATCATATAATAGTAGTAAACTGAGAAGAAGTGTAATACAGGTTCTGATTTATCGTTATAACGACAAATGTGGGGATATCCGTCATTATTCGGTTAAAACGGGACACTTTTTCTGACCTCAACTAGATTTTAGCGTCCTGCTGCTGTCTATGCATCCTGAACTTTGTCTGTCCCACACAGCAGTTCATACCCTGAGATTGACCCTGAAAACGCTGACCATCGGTTTCGGGTTCGTAATACTGTAGGGTAATTCTGTGGGGCAAAATTTGGGACGCGTAGATGCGCGCATAATTCACCTTGCGCGCGATCTCCGGAGTATTTTAAAATTGGCTTAGCGCGCGTCGTGTTCAATTATAAGTGCGCTGCGCGCTTCATGACGCGTGCAATTTTGGCGGGAAAATGTCTTTGGAATCTACATCTCAAGTTGAAGTTCCATCGTTGGGAGACATAAAACAGCTGTTATCGAGAATGAAGTCTTCTTCATAAGGATGAATCAATCATCGTGATCAGAATAACTTTATTAATCAGCACAGTTGTTGTCCAGTTCTTATAAATGGGAAAAATGTAAGCATTCATACTCGGTATCGTTAAGCAATTCCTGCGAAAAATAAAATAACATCATTGCTTAAATGGTAGACTAGATTTGGAAAGACGAAAACAGTTCAGTGCAATCAGTTATTTTGTTGCTCAGCACCTCCTTATCCTTCTTAACAAAAGCGGACACAATCTTAGCACTGGCTGGAGGGAAGTAAGGTTGTGCTATGGCGTGAGCCATGAGTCGCAGCATATTCTCCACATCGGAACTGGGTTTGAAATTCTTATCCTCGCTCTTAATGAGTCCCATAGAAACTAGCAATTCGTTGGTAACAACACTTGGGTTTTCCAGGTCAAAGGAGGATGATAGGACCGAATCCACTATCATCTGAGTCGTGTTGATCGTCTTGTTGCTCATCACTTGGGAAAGTTTAGCCAGGAATGCTGCCACAGAGGTGGCACTGGAACAGTCCATAGCTTCTGCCACTCTATCAGGAGCCGTTATCTTCTCAAGCAGTGACTCTGACGGCTCAGACACGAATTTATTGTAATCTACAGATGTTTGCGCGGGTGTTGGGCTGCCCACCGTCTGCACACCTGTAATGAGAGCGGTATCTTGTTTTGGCATGGTTCCAAATGAAAAGCCCGCGAAGAGTGACGGTTTGGGTTCTTCCTTCTCAGGGGTTTTGTCGACTGGGGCAGCGGGTGTTCTACCCGCCCCAAACTGGAATGTGGGGGCAGGAGCTGCGGGCTGGCCAAATGTGAATGCTGGAGTGGCACTGGCTGCGGGCTGGGGAGTCCCAAATGAGAACTGGGAGGTTTCCGGAGCCGGAACCCCAAATGAGAATGTAGGAGCGGCGGATGAAGCAGTGGGACTCTGAGGTTTGCTGCCGAATGTGAAACCTCCAGATGAGCCGAATGTTGGGGCCGAACCTGCAGCAGCACTTGGCATACCGAATGAGAAGGTCGGGCCTGCACTGGGCTTATCATCTGTCTTATTGACAGGGGCTGGAGGAGGGGCAGCAGGGTTGGGCGTTTCGCAAGCAATACACTTGGGGGCTTCCTGTTTGTTCCTCAGTGCGCACGTGTCACATGTCCACATGGACTTTTGCTGTGCTATCAGGTTTGCAAATCCACCAGCCCCACCACTACTGCTAGCAGCAGAGGAAGGAGTCTCTGACAGCTTGACACTGTCAATAGCAGCACTGGCGGTAGCTGCAGCTGGGTCCACAGAGGAGTCCACCTGGGGAATTGGGCATGAGAAGTGGCGAGAGATAGGGCAACACGAGTGCAATTTGGTGATATTTTAGGGATGAAATAAATGTGCAACGTCGAAGTACCTGTCCGAGCATTTCCTGACAGTCAATCACCGCCTGCTTGAATTCTGCTGCAACTTCAGCTGTTTTGAATCGGGCTGCCAGCTGTTGAAACACTGGTTCATCGTCCGAGATATCAGCGAAAGTATGCCATGTGAGGAACTTGTCGTTACCTGAGAAACACTTGAGTAGTTGCCATGGTAACATCACTTGTTGGTATGATAACATTACCTGTTGCTATGGCTACATCATTTGTTGCAATGTTGCTATGGTAACATCAATTGTTGCTAAGGTAACATGACTTGTTTTTATGGCATCACCATTTCTTGCTATGGTGACATCACTTGTTGACATGGTAACTTCACTTGTGGCCACGGCAAGATAATTTGTTGCTATAGTCGAGTGAATGCAGTTTCTCACGGTAAACTCACCCTGGTGGAAGGAGAACTCCATCTCTTTGGTGATGAGGTGGTTACAACACAACTTGAGGATTGTTTCACGGCGCATGATGATCCGCCCTTTTCCAGTACTCCGGTCCCATAGCACTGATATGTCACCCAGACCTCGCTCCTTCCATTGAGCTGCCTCCTTGTCGAACCTGGCAGAGAACACATGGCTTACATCAAATAACGATAACCCCGATAAGTAGGCAAGATGTAAAGTGGGTAAGACCGAAATTCTATGTTCCGGGAAATCACTCGAATCATAAATTACTTTCAGAAGGAATGAACGAATGTTAGCGCTTACCGATAGAGTTTACATCTGTGAGTATATTTCGTTTCCTCATTCTCTGTTCCCGATACCGTCTCAACCTGCTCCAGCTTGACCAGTCTCTCAAAGTGGATGTCTGGTTCTTCCTCTCGGTAAAGACTGCCATCTTTCACCGGACTCCCCTTTGCCGGAGACGTCTGTGAAGCAAAGGGGGCTTTGCTGCTGCTATTAGCTGCGAGTGAGGCAAATGAAAACGGTTCGTTGGCGTTAGTCTGAGGTTCCGAGGCGTTGTCCACTGGTTTCTCAACATTCTCCTCCGCCGCTGGTGGGATCGACCCTGGCTCTGGGAGTTCTGCCCTGGCTTTCTTAAACGCTTCCAAAAACTCGGCACAGATTTCCGGTGTTTTGAACCGTATAGCAAGATTTTCTGGTTTTGGTTCTCCGTCAGAGTAATCAGATGGCGTAAACCAAACGAGCGATTTGAGACTGCCAGCGTTTGGTTCCATCTCCATTTGTTTTGAGATGTGATGATTGCAGCAAATCTTCAATATGATGTCTCTTCTCATGAGCAGACGGGACATTTTCGTCCTCTTGTCTTGAAGGATCCTAATATCACCAACCCCACGTTCCTTCCAAGCACCAGCCTCTTTGTCAAACCTGATGAAAAGGGAGGGGGGGTAATTGGATAAAAACTAAGTCACTTTATCACTACCCGGGAATGTAGAAAGTACCGAAGATTGAAACCTGAACAGCTTGGCTCTGTGTTTGTACAACTCTTCAGAATTTTCGTCACCAGTAACGACAGTAACTTTTTCCAGTGTAACAAGTCTCTCAAAATGAACATCGGCCTCTTTTTCTGGATTCTCATCCGTTGCTTTGGAATCAGATGATCCAAATAGTGTCGTACCAGCACCCTTGAACGCGAACTCAGATGTTTCTATAAATATACGGAACGCATTTAAGAGGTTATTGGGTCAGAAAATCAACAAATAGAGTCGGGAACTGTCAAAATAAACACTAACCGGTATTCTTAGCGAATATATTCTCTCCAGAAGAAATGGATGAGAATGAAAAGCCGGTCGATGTTGATCCGAATCCAAACGCCTTGTTCGAATCCCCGTTGCCACCGAAACTCGGAGTATGGCTCGATGTAGCACCGCCGAAAACAAAAGGTTGGGCCTCTGATTTCGACTTCTCGGGTGAATCCTTCTTCTCTTCCTCCTCTTTCCTACCGCCCTCCTCCCCGTCACCCTCTTCTTCATTTCCGTCCTCATCATCAGAGGGAATGCCCTCATCGTTGTTCAATCCTGTGATATTCGGTGAATAGCATCCCTACAAATGGTAGGGCGGCAAAAAGCGTTTTGCAATATTCATATCAAACCTGGATCAAGTACGGAGATACTAGCTCCTAGCGCGTAACCAACAGAGGCCTTTCCGTCCTCGCCGAAGTGGTTCCCGTCTAGATCTAGTTTTTGGAGTGACGACAGTGTGGAACATGTACTTGCTATTGCTATTCCGCCACCAGACTGTATTTCATTGTAGCTTAAGATAAGCTCCTGAAAATGGTGAAGATTTGAGCTCTGATTCCAACCTACAACTTCAATACCACAATAATCCAAATAATGGATAAAGAAAACTCGCGTGAAGCGCGAAATTCGAAGAAAATTCACTCTTATGACGAAAAATTATCTACGCGCGTTACGCAAACCATCAATATTAAGAGAATTTTGCCAAAATGTGACACAAGAAGCCACAAACCTTCAAATTTGTAAGACTTTTCAAACTCTTGGCCAAGGCTTGTGCTCCTTCAGACTTAACCAAGCAATCTCCGAGATTAAGAATCTCTAATTTTTGTGCAGATGGTAATGCCTGAAATAAACGACATGAATCGCAGTTGTCAATTGGAGAGTGTTGGCGATTGATATTTAAGCCTTGTGGAGTGTTCTAGCTTTACTCAACTCAAACACGACAAACCTCGGCTATAGCTATCGCTCCTCTTGGTGTCATTATGTTGTCATTGAGATTGAGTATCTTCAAATTGGGGCTGTGTTTAATACATTCTGCAATCGCTTTGATACCTTCAAACTGTATACCGTTCTGAATAATCTCGATCTGCTCTAATGTACCCAGTAACTGAAAATAGTTAGCAAGTCACAATCTGGGTTTTAGAATCGACTTCTCACATAACACAGAATCCCACGGTTTCGATTCCTTGTTTAACAAGCCGTACAGTAGGGATCCCAACCGTGCTCGCCAAAGCCCAAGCTAAGCACATGACTACCATAGTACCACTGAAACAATTCACTCACAGAAAATGCTTCCCCCAATGCCTTGGCTCCAGGATTTTCCAATCTGTTACGGCCCGCTATGAATGTTCTGAGATCTAGAGATTTTCCTGCCTTTTTAGCTCGTTCGTGGTTACTTTTCAAACAATCTGCTATAATCTGAGGTGTGATTAGCTGCTAATTATTTGCTTTTGGGATGATTATTGGAAAACAAACGTTCAATCGTAAGATATATACACCCTACATGTATTTCGTCCATTTCAAACCCCTAGCCCTTGCGTTAACACGAAGTGTACCTGTTTCAATAACACCATCCGCCCCTCGGGATGTAAACAATTGCCAGAAAAACACTCACCACTCCCCCACCCCCTAGTCCATTATTCTGAAACTTGAGTGTCTGTATGGTGTATGCTACAGGGCTGGTAAGAAGAGACTTGATAGCCTCTGCACCATCTGGACCAAATGCGTTGTCAGACAAGTCTAGCTCCACTAGCTGTGTCTGTGCTGTTATCATGGCGCTCGATAGAGCGCGAAGCGAGGGTGGAATCTCAGATCGGAGTCTACCCGTATACATGTCTTTCCATAAAGCAAACTGGAACAAGAAGTGTGTGTGGTGAGGAGAAATCGATAACTTAGACCGTCAAGGACGAATAACTTTTGCGTTTTCAATAATTCCTAAATTTGAGGAAGCGGGCACATTGTTACCTTGAGTGTGGGTCGGCTCTGAAGCGCATTAGCTATCTCCTGCGCAGCATCAACTCCCAGGGTGTTACCAGCTAGGTTGAGTATCTCCATATTTGGGCATGTTTCTATGGCGCGAACAATTTCCTCCGCTGAAATTATGATTCTGGGCTAAAGTGGGTTATATAGCTATATTGGGTAACTGTTTTAACTTATTAACACTTCACTGGTGGTAACTTCATTGTATGAATTATCGATAGAACTCATACAATTTGTTTCTTCATATGACACAATTCGCATTTCGCGGTACCTGATTTAGCATCATCCAGCTTCAATCCCATGTTCTCGAAGGAGACAATTCTATCATCATTCACATTCACCTTTGCTAGGTTAGCAGCTAAGTTCTCAGCCATGATACACCCTAAAAGTGAATCAGTTACTCAGTTAAGAGCTTAGTGGGAAATTACAGGATAAAATAACTTTGCAACCTAATTTTCCTTCAAATTATCTGTAGCCAATCAATAAAAACAGGATTTTATAACATACGGTAACAGGTTCGTTTATTTTTGAACAATATCGAAATATACTTTCCATGCAGTCAGAACTCAAAAATCTAATATTGTCATTAGAAATAAGGTAATTTAATAATGTGTTAAAAAGTTAAAAATTAATACTGTCATTGCTAAAAACAAATCGTCATACTTGAGATACGTGTTCGTTTATTGATTTGATGATGAAAAAAACTTACGAATGCATACAAAATAAACATTTGTGTCTTGAGACACGAGAGTAACTGATTATAAAAAAGAAACTTAAAGCATTCTGTAGTTAATAAATTAAGATTTAAACAACTTTCGTCATAGTGCTTGCTTAATAATGAAGTGTAAATGTGTAAATAGAGTGAATGAATGTAAGTAACACTCACAAAAATCGTAGTCAGCTCCAGAGATACAAAACAGAAAACAAAATATTACAAATTCGGGGAAAACTGTTTCAAACTCCATTTCCTCTTCTCCCTTGTTAATCGGAACGCGTACCGGGATGTTCCCCGTCGTCACAACTTGTTCCACTGCTCTGCTGACTGTTCGGATCCTCTGTAAATAATACGATGAATTTCCGGGATCACTGGTGATTTGAAACTTGGCAGTTCTTTCCGATTTTGAAGTTGCTCCAATCAAAAACCGACTTTATAGGAGAAGGATTCGGATGCAAATTCGAGTTAAGAAAAAGAATCTCCTGAAATCTAGTAGTCAGAATAGATTTACATAGCCATGAGCTCGAAACTACTAACCGAATATCTGCTGGATGTCGACTTTGGGAACGTCGTTTAGATCCAGAGTTTGAGTGCTGTCTTGAGAGGAGATCCCTTCGTCGTATGAGGTCACGTGTGTCACGATACTTGTGTCTACCTTTTTCTGTGATGTTTCGGGATACGATGAACTGAACATTGTTCATAGAATAATCTACGAAACTACGAGGCATTTTTTATGCCCCGATTCCGAAAAAAAATATTTTTCTTCTCAAAAACCGAATTCTACTCAAGATAAACCCTCTTAACTCACGAAGAAGCAAGCTATCCCTTTCTGCCACTTGGGCGTATCCCAATGAGTGAAGGAATTCCCGCCCCCAGAAGCCCTACTCTTGGATTTTCCCGCCCTCCCTGGTGAGTATAGTGAGGAGGAAGAAGAACTGCTGGAGGATGATGATGAGCAGGAAGAGGAGGAGACTTTGTGAGACGCTTTGGAGACGACCGCTGTTATAGAGGGGGGAGGGAGGGGGTTATAAACAGATTTACAAAATAGCCCGCGTTTATTCTGGTACGAAATGAAGTGTGATTATTCATGGGGAATATCTTTCCAGAATTTTGTTACCTTTCCGCTGACTACTGGCCACTGTTCGTGCCATATCGTTCCTAGAAGGCTAATGAGAGTGTATGGTCACAGTTTATTCAAAGCACTTCGAAAATCATTCACTAAATCCAAATAATTATCATGCTTAGACGCAGAAATATATTTGGTCTCATTTGTCAGTAATAAGTAAGAAAATCATCCACGGCCAGCACGTTTGATTCCAAATGTCGAAGCAGGTAGAAACCTTCGAGAAATGAATACATAATTTCTAAGATTAAATGACAAATAGCAATGAATCTGAATAATCAATCCAGCTTTACACCTCGCAATATCATAATAGGACTGCTAGCAATTGACAAGGTAAGTGAGTGCAGCCTTCACATCTCCTTTATGCTCTCTAAGGCACCGTTCTGCGACAGAAGCTGAAACCAGCATCTCACTGGATATCAGATCGATGTCCTCCTTATTCAACTTTATCTTAACCTGTGTCTCATTCTTGACATTGTTCGTGATGAGGGCCGATGTGTCGATGGATCCCACGTCGACTTCCTCGTCCCGGAAATCCCGGATTCCCTCGAGGTCAGAAGCACCGGCGTCGTGCTGCTTCGGCTTTGCCTGCTTCACGGATGTGTCGTCCTCTTCGTCACTCACGTGATCCTCACGTGGGCGCTGCTCCGACATGGCTATAGATGAGGAGGACAGGGTGTTCAGGGGGTGTGGGGAGGGGTTAAGAGTGAATCAAAGACTATTTTAGTTGAGAGCCACAGACTATTGACTTGATGGACAGAAAAAACTCGAGAAAGTAGAATAAATTCAATTTATCATCTTTCAACCCAAAGATAAAAGTCTCGTTTTCTTCAACAGATCTGGCATCTCTCTTTCGCAATGCTTATTCCAACACGATTTGTTTCTGTTACAATCAAGAAAGAATTGGCGGCTGATTAATAAACCATCCCTCCCTCAGTTGTATCTTGGGTCACTCAGACATATTTCGGCGTGATTTCTCAAGTTGTGCAGATGATTGAGTGAGGCTGTGAAGAAGTTTCGTATCGTGTTCAGTTCCAGGACCGTTATGTTGTTTATCTGGGAAAAGTAGATGGTTCTACAGATGACAGAGTTTGCTTCAATCATGAAATTCACAAAAAATAGCATTTCTACGTGTGGAATGCTACTATGAACCATCTGCCATCATGACCAACCTCAACGTGAGATAGAGGTTTTCCTCCCCCACTATCATGATTCACCATCTTATTGACACTCTTCCTCAACTTAGCATCACGGATATCCCAAATGTCCTTGATAAGCGTCCTTACTTCGTCTGCGTCTTTGATATCTTTCGAGATTCTAAAATTTGATAAACATTACACACGAGCTATAACATGATCCGGTCATTTGGATGATACTTCAAGATCACACGATGACTACCTCTTGATAGTTTGTGCAAGTTTTCTCACCCTAAAAGTACAGTACTGACTTCTAGAAAGTGAGGGTGCAGTGGTGCGGAGAAGAGATGACTCTCTAGTTCCTCTGCTTTCTTCTCTTTCAGTACATCTGTATAAACAGAAAAACCATGCTGTTGACAGCGGAATTAAATATCTAAATACTGAGAGAGATTCACGATATATCAATGCTCTACCAGGGTAAATTTCACTTCCACTAACCGACATCCATCCATTCTGGAGTTATGATTCTACATTTCTGCCTTTGTTTGAGATTAACAGCCAACCAAAGCGGGACAGTAACGGGAACTTGGGGCTGAAATGGACCAACTTCACCCTGCCAAGAAGGAATGAAGAGATTAGCAAGTTTACTGCTTAACCACATCATACAAATTCCATGCCAGTACTTACACTTATCAGAAAAAGTTTGTCTTCAGTAAAGTTTGGTAGAATTTGTATGTTTTCTTTCTCAGCTATGAATTCTATCTGCGCAGGATCCATCAACCTAAGTAGAAGGGGAAACTGAAAAAAACTGTTAATGAAACTGTCTCATATTGTGTCTACTTAGGTACTGTACTCCATCTATTATTCATTACGGTAGGAAAGAACTGTTCCAATCGGTTTAAGCAATTGATGACTTAATGAGCACACAATTCATGTCAAAAAACGGAATTTATGCCTTCATCAAAACTGAAAACGTCTCAAAATCCAACGGTAATATTTATCCGTAATGAGATACTTATCGTTAAAATCATCCTAAAAGAATGTGAGTTTGCAACTCTTCAAACATAAAGTTGCGCTTCTTCAACTCCCTCTAAATGCTTGTTTGCATCACTGATATACTCTGTTAGTGCAATTCTTGCCTCCTCATCACTTTCTGTGAGTGTTCCCGCCAACTTGTTTCCTTTGGTTATCAGGATTTGGAGAATTGTCTTTAAAGACTGTAAATGTTGTGCGTATGTCGGTGAGTCCTTGTCTTCTGCAATTATGTAGCTGTGAAGCCTGGCTGAACATTCAGCACACTTAAGAAATTCCTCGAAAGACTTTTCTATCTGAAGCGAGGCTGCGTGGTAGGCTTTGATGAGATAATCAATGCCTTTACTTACGTCTTCCTTTCCCTCAATGTCCAAATGCAACGATGCATATGACCTCCACATATCAAAACTTGTTGTAACTTTAGAACTGGCGAACTTGAACAATTCAAAGATTTCGTTATAAAATAATCGTCCTTGTTTACCACAAGCTGAAGTTATATCATCCCTGACCACAGCTACAAGGCAGCTTAGTATCCTCCTATCCGAATACTTCTGGCCCATTTCTAATATCCGTCTGTAGGCTAACAGCACTGTTGGAATATGCTTCACTCTCGCTGCTGCACAGAGATAGTTTTCCCAAATTCTCCAGTCATTGTACGCATGTTTCACTGCTTCCTTGTAACAGTTGAACGCTTTTACAACCTCATCAGTTCTCTCGTAGGCAGCTCCTAGATTGCTCCACGCTTGCGCACTTTCATCATCCACCATCACTGATTCTCTAAAGCACTTGATAGCTGATCGATAGTCAGGTATCGCTAGTGCAGAACATCCAGCTGTGAACCAAAGACCTGCTTGAAGATAATTGCAGTCTAGTGATTTCAACATGCATTCCAAAGCTTTTGCATACTCCTTGATGTTGAAATAATGGTAGCCTAAGGACTTCATGGCACGAGCAGAGGAATGGTTTGATAATTCCCACGCTTTCTCGTATTGTGTGAAATCTTGAGTAGTATCACCGAGGATACAGTAAAGCTTTGGAGTTTCTCCTTGGGCTATCAGAGACCGTGTCAGTTTTTCAGCAGCTTCATATCTTCCTGCAGCTATCATAGAAGTGATCTGCTCCTCCGTCATCGCGAGTCTCTCGTAGATGTCTAGTGCACTCTTGTGAGAACCAACAGCTGTGTACAGCTCAGCAAGGAGCTTTTGTTGGTGCCACATGGGCGGCAATCCTGAGAGGAAAATACTACCGGTTCTGGAACATGTCTTCTTGCAATCAAAGCCCTGGACTACCTCTTCTAACTGCTCCATAGATCGACATATTCTGCGAATTGAAGTCCTCTCCAGACGACTTCTTAGAAAATATGCATGGGCTGAGATACAGTAGGAAAATGTCTTCCCTTCCACAATAGCCTCTATGAAAGCAATAACCTCTTCCCTCAGCATCTCATCGAGAGAATTGTCCCGCAGTTTCAGGGCAGCAGTATGCAGTAGGAACGGGGCAGTCAAATTACTGACATAGTTAGTGGAATTCTTGTCATTGAAGGAGATGGATTCCAGAAGGGTATCGTCATTAAGGTCGATCGCTTGTGGCTCATTTTCTAAGGGTGCACTGTCAGCAATAGTTCGATCTATGATGGTCTCAACTTTAAGCTGGGGAAGAGCTTTCTGCTGGTACTTTGTCCGCTTTCCCATGGCCCCTGTAAGTTGGAATTTGAAACCTATGAGAGACATTGCTGTCTCCATACACTGCCTTGACCGTGTTATCTGTTCATAGTAGAGGTAGTTAAAGCCAAACTCGATGTTCAACTTGCATTTTACTTCATTAGACAAAGCACTGAATAAAGGATGCTCTCTCAATTTATCCATGTTTTCTTCAATTTTCTCGAACAATTGTGTGCAATTCTCTTCTAAAAGCATTTGCTTCATGAGTAGCGTTCTCATTTTGAAAAGAACGTTTGTGATCGAAGAATCATCCTGATTTTCGAAGTATTCTGTACTCAACTTCAACAAGGAAGTACATCTGACAAGAGGATACACCGCATTGTTAAGAGTGCTTGACGCTTTACTGGATTCAGAATCGGCAGTTGCTATTGATTCTCTCAATTTTGAGTCCAATAAAGGACCAGTGAAGTTGTTCTGAATAAAAACATTGAGTGCTGCTGCTGCAAAAATGAATTTAATTTCCTCTGACTCTAAATTGCTGATCGTGCTCTCCACTTTGGCATAACACTCAATATCATCTGGTATGTCTGATATCAGCTTGATGATGTCCCAGTAGGCCCCCTGTTTGATGAGTTCAGAATATTCAGTGTTGCTTATCTCGAACAATGACAGCGATGTGATGACGTTGGATTCATCTCCGATCATAACAACTTCCTACTCTGGAGAAGAATTGATATGATTGAAAGATAAATGGGAAGTTTCGCAGCATTGTCAGGTAGAATCTTATTATGTCAATTGTCATCTGTCCCTACGACATCAATAGCAATCATCTTTAAGTGGTAAATAGCACTCTGTATTTGATTGATGAACCTTGTAAATAGAGCACGATAGCTAGGTATTTCCCAATTGATAGCACCACAACACACTTAACACCTGTCAACTCATACCGATACGAAGTTTGTCAAGCTATATGACAATCGCTCAAGTTGTGACTTCCACCACCTGCCCGTCGATAATCGAGTGTGTTTTCGTAAAAGCACAGCATTGGAGGGACCCTCTATATCTAGACCGGTTAATCGGAGAAGATCAGTTTGCGTTAAGCTCATCACTGACATGGCAGCATCAAAGACAGTCTCGGCAAAGACATCAGTGGCGACTTCCAACTCATCTCAGGATGGGAAGCAGAGGGGCAAGACAAACAAGTTCGGTAAGTTCCAAACAGAGGAATCCTTTGATCAGTCCGAGACGGGAGGTTTTGGGTTCAAGCACTACTATGTGCCTTCATACTTTGGTAGTAAGAAGGAAACTGAGAAAGACTATGACTGGAATGAGTACATGGACATGCCCATGTCAGACCAACACAAGTTTATTGCAAAGATTAAGATATTCTGTGAGAACAGATTTGACATGGTAATTCTAGGGAAAGCAAATGAGAAGAATAAGCGACTCGGGAATATGATCTTCAAATGTTTTCTCAACCCTCTGAGTAAGAAAATGGACGATTACATCGGGGATGAATATGCAGGGAAGAGAGGTGACACCAACTTAAACCTTAACATGGAGGAAGCCATGGACTCCAAGGCGATAGAGGACATGTTGGCTGTAAAGGAAGACGCTCTGCGGTACAGTCAGATAAAGGTTATCAAGGTTTATGGCTTGGGACTTCGTATCCACGTGGCAGCGAGTATAGATAAGAGTGAGAAGATAGCTCAGAGCGTTACAAAGCAACAAATCCAGACAATGGCTAATTATCTGAGCTTCAAGAAGAAGTTCAAGTCGGGTTTCGGTATGAACACCTTTCTTATCATCCTAGATTACAACGGCAAGCTGACATCAGAGGGAAACTGTATGATAGAGCTTTTGGTCAAACTTCTCACACTTCAAATTTTCAACTCTGTTATTTTCCTCATAGAAGTGGCACCTGAGAACGCTGGCAAATCGCCAGAACTTGTGGAAAAGGCCAAGGTTGAAATTGCCCAGAAGGCTTGCTGTAAGAAAGAGCTAATAGAAATCGTGACGGTTAAGCCACTCACATCACAAATGGCAAAAGCAGATCTAAACGAAGAAGGCGTGGGGATGACTGACACAGTTGTGGCGGCTTCAATGAAGATCTTCAATGCCATCGCCCGTCAAACATACATCGACCCAAACCCATTCGAACCAGATGGCATGGACTATCATGATGCTATTGCATTGACAGACTCTATCAAGAAGAAGTATCAATTGAAGGATATCGATTGGTCAACGGTCATCAACCACATCTACACTATGGTTCCAAACTAAGATGGGTGCTTGCTGCATCATGGGAAATAGAAATTAGGATCAAAACTGAAGATAGCGACCTAAATGTGATTGTATTGAGATTCAAACTGACATTTTATCATCAAAACGTGGTTCTAAATTTTAAAGCTTTAATTCTTGACTGAGTAACTGAGACAGATTGAATAAGACGCGATTGGATAAGAATCGCATGAGTTACGATGAGAGATAGGTGGTTAATTCTCCCCTGACTCTGTTGACAGTCAAAAGTGAATCAACCAACTATCTCTCATCGTCAATGATACAAATACATAAAAACAATTTCAAAATGGCTGTCCATAAATTAGCTCCACGGTCGGTCGAATATTCTGACCCCAATCCGTTCACAACCCAATTCAACTTGATTAGGATTTATGTATTGATGAAATACTCCCTACTTTTCCTCGCGAAATTCTACGTCTACTCTCTCGGACCGGACGCTCTTTATGGACAACCCATTATTATATGATATCATAGGTAACAATTCAATAGTTCAACAAGAATTACGCCCGTTATTCCCGACAGGCGGGCGTTATATTTCCACCCAGCCTTTAAAAGCAATCAGGTTAAAATCTAAATTCTAAGGTCTGGCTAAATTGTAATTTGGCCGCATTGTCAATTGCGCGATCTTATTGCCTTATTTCATAACGGCCAATCTACGACGCCGCGCATTTCATAAAATTGGTCATTTTTAGCTAAAAATTTTACTTTGCGATTGCGCGCATGCAATTGCGTGCGGAGTGGTTTCTATCACAACACTTTGAAATGGTCGCGCGCGCACAATACCATTTATAATTAACTGGTAAATAGCTCCGGCCCACAATCCACATGTTTTATGAAGGAGGGGCCACCGCAGACGACCATTTTACCAACCCCACTATCTTCACCAGAATCTCCAAATTCCTAACCACCTTATGCCTTTTTAGGCCGCTTCGCGGCCAGGCTGGGTGGAAATAAATATATATCGCACACTGCACAGCACAAAAACGGTCAAATTGTCGAAAAAGCTATTATTAATTTGGGTCATGGGTAAGAATACAATCTACATACTTATAAAGTAGAGACTGAGCGCTAATTGAGTCGTACGACAGAAACTCAAACATCTGAACTAACTGGTAACTGGCGAAGGGACCAGGAAGCGATCAAACCGAGGAAAATAAGTTTACTTCTCATTATTTTCTTTCTCTTCCTCGCCAACCGACAATTCTTTAACTTCAGAGAGTGAACGTTCGAAACGGGCTTGCGCGCAAAAGTCAGTTTTACTTCTTAGAACCAAAGGTATGGGATGTGAAACAACTGTCACTTGTGAGGTGTCTTCTTTATGCTCCCGAACATAGTTCTTCAAACAGACAGGGCATTTGATCATCGCGTGGGGTCGGGAGTATTCCCAATATTGGTAACACGATGAGTGGTAAAGGTGGTAGCAGGGTGACGAGATGGTAACAGGGGGAGTGGTGTCAGGACCAATGGTGTAAGAGGGGCAGATAACATCCACCCAATCAGTCAGTTCAGTGTTACAGATCCGACAGTCAACCTATATAGTATTTGCTTATCCGTAGCGTGGTGGAACCATAATAATTGATTCGACAGCAATAGATGGATCATCGAAATATAGATAACTAGAGCTTCGTTTCCCATCATGAAACTATAATACGTTCTACAAGATGATGGTGGGGTAAGAGTTACCTGTCGCTTGCCCCGGAGTGGCCCTTGGTTCTCGAATGTGAACGAAGATTCGATTTCCATTCCAGAATCCGAGCTTATATTCCGCTGAGATGGAATTTGCCTCCGTCTCCGTAAAAACCTACAAAATTGCTCATCATAAAAGAAGTTTTCATTGTTCAATAATATCCTTTGATATAATCATATAGCTCAATGTGATAAGTAACTCCGACGCCTGACATACGCTAAGTTACCTCTGATCAGCTATGATATCCTCCCTAAACCAAGAACTGTGAAGGGGCGACGACACAACCTCGCCCGAGTTTCGTCTGAAATACTTCGTGACAACGCCAGCTCGCGCACAAACAGTTCTAAAGCACGTGTTTTCCTCAAAAACGTGATTAGGTGTCACGTGCTCAGGCGACACGAGTTTCATGCGTGGTGATTTCGATCGGTCAGAGGATACATGCTGGGCTGACATAGAGACCTTGATCATAAATGGGTGATTTTAAGACCATTTGGTTAGTAGGTATGGGATGATTTATCAAACCAAAGAATTGAATGATTGAGGATTATCAAGGTTGAGCACTGTTAAAGTACAGCATTATCAATCATAAAATTATTCCAAAAGAAATTCGCCAGTTCTCAAACTTTCAGTTCATCATTTCCCCCCAGAATTATATCCGATATTATGGGGAGATGATCTGATGGGAAAATTGGGCTCGGGCACCCTTCACTCCTCTCTAGATACTCCACGGAATGGCTTGGAGTAACTTGAGCAATCTGAAATAGAAACTATTGGCGATCCACCAATCATTACTCAGAATCAAATTGTGTAACCATTTTGAATGTCACAAACCGTTGATTGGTCATCACACAAAATGTAGTCGATGACCTCCTTGAAATCAGGAGTGTAGTTAGTATAGTGAGGATCACCACGTGCTAGTTGCAGTGAAAGAGGATTGCGCACTTTTTCAGATAAAAAACTGCACAGTTGCTCATCTCCCTGGGCAAATGAAGATATTATACTAAGTGCTCGGATCTCCGACCCTCAATATTTTTCAGTTCATTACTGACCAATTCGTACTGTCCCCCTGTGAGATACTGGTGGACGAGAGAGTCTTTCTTAGAGTTAAGATCTCCGCAGAGAATCACACTTATGTTCTTCTCCCCCTTGCTTTTGTACGAGTTTGAGAGATGGGCTATCTTCGTACAGAGGGCGTGCAAGTGCAACAGGTTAATCACGTGATATTTAGGATTCCAGTATAAGTGGGTGTTGCCTGAGATGATTGATATCACCATGTAGGTAAATCCTTGCACATAATCTCATTATGTCAAATTTTCCGAGATTTCAACTAGGGTAAACATTTGACGCTGGGTCTAAAGAGTTACCTAAAATGAGCAATTTTTTTGTTTTCTTGCACCTCAACACAATAAACTGGGTCGTAACAGGCCGGATTCTGATGTCTTTCATTATGTTTGGAAACAATATTTTCATTTCATTTCCTGAAATATGATGCTGATTGGCAACAGCCATATTACTCAGCAAAAGTAACCACATGATATGATTGTCCTACCCAACTCAAAGACATCAGTTAAAGGTGAGTCTTCTTTATACATATCTGGAATTGGAAAGCTCTGGTATTTAACCTGAGGTATGGCAATGATTTAACTGCTTGTCTACATAATGTATCATATGTCTGTGTCACGAAATGTTTTTGAATGCATCGTCATGGTATCGAGTGCAGATTGGCAATGCATTTTGGTCTCTATCCATTTTTGAAATTCTGTACATGCACTCTTAACAGGCTTTCTAGTAGCACCATATTGGTGGGGAACATTCTTATTATAATTCACAGACCTCCTCAAAGTCCAATGTCTTGTAGAAGAGAGCGCAACCACATTTAAACCTCCCTTTAATAACAGCTATGTGTCCAATATAATTGCTTAATAAGGGTTGAAGCATCATATTGAATGTTTTGCCCTCGACCTAAACATTGAGTAATAATGGATCCAAGCTTCAACACCAATCTTAATACACTTTTTATCCTGCATTAAGATTAGTACATACCTCTTGCAAGCAAAGTATTGCTGGGTCATGAGCAAGAATTTCAGCTACAATCCTAGGCTCTCTGTATGCCCTTCTCTGGAATTTGATTGGGCACCATGGAAAATTGTTTTTATTTGGAGTAACTTTTTGGACGAGATAGCAATCTGAGAATAGTTGATAAGTTCATAAAAGGGCTTATAACCCATTATATTCAAAATCAAGAGATTCTAGTTTCTATTGTAAATGGTCTTACTGAACCCAGGGCTAATGGGGAGGGGTCCCAAATGTTGTTCTCACAGCGTCATAACCTGCTAGGATGTTGTAATTCATGCATCTAACTACATTTACTGATGCTGCTCTTGGTATAGCTCTTTTGAGAAGGATTGAGGTGTTTTCATCTTCAGTCACAGGGCCAACCGATTTTGAATAAACCAGTGAATGCCCTAAGTGAAAGATATTAATGTATATTTCTCTGACCTTTCATTGAAAAAACTTCAGTCCAAACAAGACTTGCCTTCAGTATAACATCCTAATCTCACAGAGGTTCCTATCAGATCATCAGTTATAAGGAAATGAGGCAGTGAAGAAAAATAAACCCATTCATTTGCATCTGCTCTTTCCCATTGGTATTTCAAGTTATCTTTGTCTAGATTAGTTGTGGCAACTTGAGCATAAAGCACCAATCCTGAAGTTCATATGACACCACAATCATTGACTATCATTATAGCAGATATTGAATATACCATTGATGTATGATATAAACCTGAATATAGCATTGAACAATTTACAGTGACTGAATCAATAGTGGGTGGGTTCACAAGTATATTCAAGACACATCCTTTTCCAAGAACAAGTGTGTGACAACTAACAAGGGCCTTGCTAAGTGGCATATCATTATCAACTGGTCTTCCTTTGTTGTCCAGAACTCTGATGTCTTCATATACACCTAATTTGCTCTTCACCCGAGTGATGAATTGCCCAACTGCTTCATGTATAGGTCTCTCAAAATTGTGATGCCTATTTCCACCTCTTATGATGATTGACAATTTATCATTGAGAAGTGACCTGACGATAAACTGCTGCATTGACATAATAACATCACCTTAGGAATAAAACAGATCATCACCTTGGGAATAAAACAGAATTCGTTACATCATACATATACTGTGTTATCAAATTATCAAAATTGGAATGGCATTTTTGTTTGTCACTCATGAGATAAAAAATGCGAAATCTTTGTAACTTTTAGACTGCAAATTTACATTTTTGCATTTTGGATATACTATTATTTGCATAGTTGACAGTTGCGGGTTCACAATAGGCCCAGGTTCGGTGCCCGCTTACCGCGCCGAATGATTGTTCCCGTGCTGCGTGACCCAAATACTCTGCGCGCGCTGCGCGTCTTTTTTCTACGACTTTTCAGTTCACTGATTAGAACAGGGGTTGCCTGGCGATGCTAGGCCCAGCTGACGCGAGCCGCGAAGCGGCGAGCGCCAGCGAGGTCTGAGAATGATTTGCGGTCGCGGTCTGAGAATGATTTTTCTGAGAATGATTTGCGGCGCGCGCGCAATAAAATTCTCGACAGGGGCTATATCATCGACATGGACAGCCAAAACAGGGGCGCGCAACGTGTGCAGTACACGAATGATCATGATATATTACATATGGCTCGTGCTATTCTGCCTCGTTTGAATCNATTTGCGGCGCGCGCGCAATGAAATTCTCGACAGGGGCTATCATCGACAGCCAAAACTGGGGCGCGCAACGTGTGCACACGAATGATCATGATATATTACATATTATCTGTTTTCTGTTTCTCGCGCGCGGCGCATCATTATCAAATTCAAAAGCTAGCTAAAACAATTCGTTGATGATCGAGCGCGCGTGGCGCCTAAAATTCTAAAAACTATATAACAGATTTTGTACGATCCGACAGATGAACAAATTTACTAACGATTAAGTTCGCTTCGGCGCGCGCCGTGCAATCCAATTATATATATACTTGTTAGAGAATCCTTTCGTCGCAAGAAGGAAGCTGAAGGGTATCAACATTGCTGCCAATTAACTTGATTAATTTATTTCTTAGTCTGTTCAGGATTTCTATTCAGTCACTCAGTCATGCTAATTTGTTCTTTCTTTTGTAATGCACAGATAGTTGTTAACTACCTGCTACCTTTCTATACTGGACACCTATGTTAAGGTGGTGTTTTGTCAATGGTAGTGAATGTCTAGTTTTTAATATATTGTGAATTGTGATGGTTAGATACCATAACTCTAATATTTATTTATTTATATTCTAGGCATTTGTCATCAGTGCTGTTATTATGTTATTATTGTTATCGAAGTCTTTAGAGTAGGAAACTAGCTTCTAGCAACTAGGTAGTAGACTATGGAAATTTCTCATATTCTCTGGCAGGGTTTATGCAATATGCTCCAGTGGAAATGTTATTCTCAATATTTTGTTTGCACATTTCTATATTTCACTTCACAAATTGTTTCAATTGGTTTAAATGTGGTAAAATCCTATAAAGAGTGTGCAGGTGATAAACACAGGTGAATATAATAGAGATTCGATCTTCACTTTTCGTGAAGGTATATTCAAGTCGTGAGTCTTGTCTTACGTATATTGTTGATAATCAACCCACTATTTCATCATAATTAACTTTTCTACACAACATCAGATCATGTCAATAAAGATACTTCAAATACCTCGAGGACTTGAAAAGGACCTTGTAGTGCAGTTGATGAAGTATTTCAAACTTGTTAGTTATTCAATTAATAGCAAACCCCCATATGACACTATTGTCAAATTGAACAGCTCTCAGAATGTTCATTCAGTTGTGGATCATATTGAGTGTAACATAAAACATGTGAGAGGACAGATTGTTCAGCTCAAAACGGAAATTGTGAGTTCTTTGATTCAATTTAAGAATGTGATAATAATTATTGGTCATTAACAATCCTAAACAAATGCAAATTACATTGATATATTTATTCTTTCAGATGCAGGATCACTCAAGCAATGACACAAACAATAGGGATTCTCAAAACAGGTCCAATGGTTTCTCCAGTAACACACAACCTAAAAATGGAGTATCTTCTGTTAAACCTCCAAAGGATGCAAAGGGAAAGAACTCCCACCGACTGGATGAGATAAAGAAAAATATCAGGTAAGTAGGGATGAGTAACACAAAGCAAAATACAGGAAAAGCCGGAAATAATTGAGTCATCAGTGCCCACTGTTTTCACATTTCAGGTCTTTGTTAGCAACAGAAAAGAATGGTTTGGATGCCATGAGATTAGTCAATAACTATCAAGAACTTACAAATGAATCATTTTTTGATGTGATAACAGAAGTGGGCTATAGAACTGTCACAGAATTCTGCAATGATAATTTAGATTGCCTAGACTATGAGGTGGGTTACCACACAGATTTTGATGTATTGATTGATATGCAATATGATGAAATAGTAGTAAGTCAGCTCAACATTTCAGGCCTACAATAATGGATCTTCAGTTGTTTTCCATGGAATACCTGATGCTAAATCAGCACATATTTATGTCATGAACCAGGCTACAAAAAGCAGACACAGGCCTAATCTCAGACCTATACCAATGAAATTCCAATATAAGTTTGGTAATTTTGTCAAGCCATTGAATAGGGTGAGAGAACAACAACAGCAAATGCAAGGGGTAAGAAAAGCAAAGGTACAAGTAAGCGAGTGAAGAAGATCTGCATGAAGTAACTGCTGACATCTTATAAACTCTCCAGGCAATGGAGATTCCTGACAAGCATCGGCGGAGAATCATAGCTGTTGTCGGGCAACAACCTGACGGGCTGACAACAGAGGGGGTTAAAGCATCTTATACAAAATTGTATGAGGAACCTTTCCCGTGAGTTGTAACATTTACAGTAATGATCTTACACGGCAAGTGTTGTGGCGTGTTCGTCGCTAAGAATACAGCATGTTACGATTGGTTATCGTCATTCCAAGACAAGTATGTTCAAATAGTGTAAGAATAGAGTAAGAATAGCGGCCTCTATTAGATGCCCTACAAATGCAGCATGGGCCATGGGGTTTTATCGACTCATATCACAGGATGGAACACTTATCACGACTTACACTGGAACGAGATCTCTCGAAAATTCTCGCTCAAATTACAACTCTGAAGCTCGTGAACAACAAATGGGTTGTGGTTAGTGAAAATGCAAAACCTCATCCACACACACCAGGTAAGTCGATAAGAATTGTAACAATTTTTCTCATCGTTTGACACACTCACACACATACACACACAGACATGTCATATTTGCATGTCATATTATTTGCACTAATTCTTCACACCTCTCTCTCAGAGCCGGTGACAGTAACTGACCTATCCAAGAGTCCCGAGTTTGCCACGCTCAAGAAGAAGATATTATCAGCTCTTGAGGGAACCACTAGCTTCACCATGACGTTACAGAGCTTGGAGAACATAGTGGGTGCCTGTGGTGACGTGAGAGTGTGTGTGTGTGTGTGTG
>CAMPET010000004.1:89775-121613 GCA_946803715.1 Beroe ovata | reverse complement strand
ATACGTCATGGAATGTTATAAAGTGGTGTCAGCGGCGAGCAGTGACGTAGACTGGTTCATACGTCATGGAATTTTATAACGTGGTGTTAGCGGTAAGCAGTGACGTAGAATGGTGTGTACGTCATGGAGTGTTAAAAAGTGGTGTCAGATGCGAGCAGTGACGTAGAATGGTGTATACGTCATGGAATGTTATGTAGTGGTGTCAGCGTAAAGCAGTGACGTAGAGTTGTGTATAGGTACGATTCAGCTGAATCGTAATACACCTCCAAATTTCCGGGCGAGTAACATTCAGACCAATATCGGACATGGCACACCACAGTCAGCATCAAAACAAACCGAACAGTGAATCATAGATGATAGGAATGGGGATATTTAGCTGATAAGCTGATGGTGGACGGGATGAACGTTAGGGGGGTTTATATCTGAGCGGGATGGGGGATTATGTCCCCGATCCCCTGGGATTTGCACCACTGTCCAATAAAGTGTGATAGGAATAAGCAAATTTTTCAATTCAATCCAATTCTTCAGGATTGTACCAGTTATTGAGAAGATGTGGAGCCAAAATTGAGACTGATTTGCGATCAGAGTCACCTGACAAGACTGCTAAGTTTGCCTCTCTGTTTGAGAGGCTCTTGAAAGAATGTTCAGGTCAAATGATCATTGATCAGCAGATAATTACCCTTTTTATAATTTTGAATGTCAGTTGGCAAAGAATATATATTATGCATGATCTGAGTTATCATATATCAATTTGATATATGATAACTGATCATGATAACTGATTTTTGATATTATCAAACAAGGTACTAACAAATGATGATCATTTCAGACCCTGATCTACATTCCGATCTCAAGCAAGTGATATGGGATATTGCGGTGTTAAGAACTAATCATTGGAGAGAATTACGAACCCCCTCGGAATTGGAGGAAATGGAGAGGATGGAAGCTGAATTATCGGCCCTTGACGAATCGGAAAAGAGCTCGGTGAAAAGTGCTGCCACAAGTAAGAAGGAGGGAGATGAACCTGCTCCTGCCAGTACTTCTTCAGCCAGTTCTAACACTACAGCGAATTCAAGTCGTGAGTGATTTCGACATGTTGAATCATGATAACGGGATCCCTGCAAGACGATTTAATTCTGCGTTGCATAGCATCACAGATTGGTTTTAGCTGTAGTATCTCATTTCAAAATCGTTATTTTGCTCATGGGTCATATCATTATTCTCATTTGTCAGTCAATAAAGATGCAATTCCCTTTTTCTACCCTCCGTCTTCAACATCCAAGGAGCCTCTGCTTGTTACACCATCTAAGGTAATTCAATTGGAACGTGCTACAAATGCTCTGAATTATCTGTGTAATACGATTATATTAGTTCAATGGGACCCGTTCAATCAATTTGCTGTGATGATTTATTTGTACATCGGTATCATCGGGTATCATATACATATTTGTTCGCATGGCTCTGGAATTACCCATTTTGTTGTCGATTTTATCGGATTTATGAGCATAGAATGTGGTACCATTTCTTTCGCTTGGTAAGCTGTCCTACAGCGGTGAAATTCTGTCAAGTCCGAATGTCATGAACTTGGGAACATTCACTATTCAGTGTTGAACGTTGCAGTGTACACACTCGATTACCTTGTGTCTCAGACTGGGGAACAGCCCAACGAAAGTAAGGTTGAGAAGAGTCTAGCCGAGAAGTTGAGTAACGGATGGAAAAACATACTGGATGGCAAGGAGGATGATGCTATCAGAACGTACAAGGAATGTCTTGTTCTGTTCAATGTACTGAATTATCAACATCCACAGATGGTAAGTGACTGAGGGTGTAATTGCGTGATTTAATTTCATAGTCAATGTTTAGGAGAAAATATCTACCAAAACATCACACTCGTCAAAATGATTGCAATCTGTAGCTGCGATTTTAAAGATTGGTGGAAATTTTTCACATACTTAAAATGTATCTCAGATATCTACACTTGTCTGTGTCTACATGCTCATATCCGACCGCGATCCAAAAGATGTCACTCTTGACTCAATTTACGACAAACTGCGGACATGTTATACACGTGACCACGTGCCCGCCGTTGATTTCGTCATGCTGAAACATTTATCACGGGTTAGTACGGTGTTTAATTCATCCATTTTCCTTCAAATGATCGGAATCTAACTAGCAAGGTTTCGTACCATTTCTCGTCTGACCAATTGATCTTTTTTCAGGACGAAACGAACTTGAAATTGATGTTGGTACATTACCAGCGACTAGTACACGCTTTAGAAGGAGAATGGGCTCCAGTGGAGTTTCCGCTCTCCAAGAGAAAGCTGGAGTCATCAGAGAAAGGTTAGATTATGGAGAAGGTTTTGCCGGAGTGTTACAGGTGTGATGCTCCCGGTTGTATATGTGACATTCCCAATTTTGTACAATTCTGCTTTGTTTGACTGGCAAGATTGTGTTTGTGGATGGCGCGAGTTCAAAATTAGACCTTTATTTTAATTTTAGCGCGCGTGCACAGGCCTATATACGTGCGCGCACTATTCGCGCGAAAAAATAGCGAATAACCTTGATGATTGTGGGACAAATGATCGATCGATCCGTCATAAGATCCGGTGCTGCTCTAGTCTCACCGAGATTGAACCTATTGACCTGACAAAACAAATCAATTTACAGGAGCTGTTGAAGAATGGCTCAACAAGTTGGTGGTATCGCTGAAGTTCACTCACAGGGAAATGTTCAATGAGTGCAGATTCGAGAACTGCTCTACCCCTAACACCCTGATTGTTGAGTTTGACGACTTCGAATCTCAGGGTGAGTCTACTCTTACTTGCACTGCTTCAATGTAGATACTGCATCAATGTAGACAAGCTAGAATATTCGTCATTTATGAAAATTACTGCGACGAAACGCCATTTAAATTCCTTTACCAGATGAGTACAAAGTTCTCGAATGTTCGGAAAAATGCCGACAATACTACCACCACAAGTGTTTCAAGTCGCTACCTAAGTGGAACATAGACGAGCCGTGTGTCACACCAGACTGTGAGGGCGTGATCACCAAGCTGTATGAGAAAACAAGCCTCAAACGGGAGTCGAAGAAACCCCTCGCTCCTGCAAAGTATGCAAAGTACAGATTTGTGAGAGAATATATTTCCTTCCATTAAATTAGTAATTTAATTCGTCCCAGGAAGAAACATTCCACGCCATCTCCAGCCCCGAATCAGAGCGCGAAGAAACAGAGAAATAAGGTTTTTTAGAACTTCTTTGCTCTTCAGTATGAATGATGCATTGTCAGCCCTATACTCTATTAATAATACTGGTACTTCAGCGATCTGACAGCGGATCGAAAAACTCTATCAGCGAAGTTGCAGAAGAAATCTCACCCGCCTCTTCCCCCACGCCTCCTGATATATCTACCAGTCCTGAACCAAAGTTCACAGGAGACGATATCATAGACATGTTTGGGTAAGTGGGGTGGAATATCACGCCTGGCGGAAGTTTCATTACCGATATCCACAATTTTGATGAATTCTGTTTAGGACAATGCTGATCGTTCTGGAGGAATACCGCACACTACACCTCACCACTATGGTTATGGAGATGAACAGTATTTACAGCTGGGTTCGGGTGGAACTCTTCAACGAGTTTATCGATATCGGGGTTCAGAGTTTGGAAGTTTCCGCGGATGGCACGCTAAGTGTGGTGAGTTTTCCGCCGTATCTGTCCACTCGCGGTACAGATGATGTCTGGTGAACTCTCCGCCGGTGCTCCGGCTTCCTTCACATATATAGTGACACAACCTTATGACCACACTAAATGATAACTAGTGAAAAGTGGTACGTGAGGGACTCACTATTCCATCTTGTTGCAGAAGCCGGGTACTGACGAGGAAAAGGAATCCCGAAAGGACAGTGACATTACTCGCCTCATTGATTACTACAAGAACTCTCCCATCAGCAGTTTGAAACAAGAACTTGACTCGAGGTGAGCTGGTTAGAGTACCACGTGTAATCACGTATTCAGAAGTTTGAAAGCTTCCAGAAGTTGAAGCCACATTGAAAATTCTAAGTCCTGAGTTTGGCTTGTTTCCAGGAATAACCAGTCAACAAAAAGTGAAAACTCCCAGCAATCCCAAAGCAAGGTTAATCACAACGGGAAAAAAGGGCTCAAAAACAAGCGATCAAAGAAAGCAAGGTACAACGATTCCGTTGTGTTCTTTGCTGTGATGTTTGAGTTAACAATAGATACTGATATTTGTTGGGAGGGGTCCCAAATGATCTTGATCACGTGACAATGTTTTCTGTTTTCATTGTTTGTATCTGAGTTCCCATTGGTTAATTTCTGTCACGTGACTGGAAAAATTTGGGACCCTCCAACAATAACATTTGTTGTAAAATTCATATATGCCCATCTTGATTCAAATTGATCGTCAATTAACTATTAATAGAGTGTGGCATGACAATAAACCTGCTTATACGTGGATTAATGATTTTTTCAGATTTTTTTCGCTTGACAAAAAATCATGTTTCTCCCTCAAAAAGTGTTTCAAAAGCTGTTTCCGAATATTTCCCTTGATTTCGTAGCCCCTTTTATTCAGCATTTTTCTAACCTTTGCTGACTTTCATAGCACGAATCATGATATCACCCTCTCGGATTCTATAGAACTTGTATGACTGCATAACTCCATGGTAACAACTGCGGAGACCACTCGGCCAGGAGCACCAGCACCAGGAGCACCAGCACCAGGAAGTGTTGTGGGAGTTCCCAGTATGGTACCCATGACAACACCAATCTCACGGGGCGTGGTCCAGTATACCCAAGTGATCTCGCCAGCTGGATACCTAGTTCAGAGTATAACTGCACTACCTGCGACTCAGACTCCACTCGCACTAGTACGGCCACTTCTCCCCCCTCCCCCTCCCCAACTCCCTCCTCCGAGATCCTCCTTGGGAATCAGAACAACGGCTATACTTACAGCTCAAACTAGCAATCTGATACTATCCTCTCCCCAACACAAATCAATGTAGGTATTCTCTACTCTCCAGTAGGTTGAACTAAGAGAAGACGACAAAAGTGTCATCCACCAGCCACCTATAGAGAAAATATAGCATTTCGGATCAACATTAAGATCAACATTAGTTATATCGTGCCATGGGTCGAGTTTACTGTAACTCGCTACAACAAGCACCGAATGACAGTTAAAGAACCAGACCTTCACACGGTGGCGCCTACATCACTGGCATTATCCGACATTTTTCAATCTTTGATTTGCAACGGTACGAATACACATTTCACAATGCATGTCACATACCTGATATCCATTGTACAATGTACAACACTTCTACCACGTCCATTTCAGTATTGGTGTTTGCTTGCATTTCACGATAATCCTATTATTAGATCATCATTCCACTTCCAGATTATTGTTCTTGTTTTGCGTCCCATAGCAGGGATTTGTCCACATAGTCACGGTGTAAAAATCGATTGTCAATGTCTGCAATTCTGATTCATGTAATTGTATTTTCATCCTAAAATCATCTGCCCCCTAGCATCTACACACGGTTATGGATAGCTCAACCATGCAGCGATTATGTTCTCAAATAGTTTCAGACCTCCTAGCTTTCCCTCACCTGTCCTTCACCGAGTACATCAATCATCTCATTGAAACAGAGAATAGGAGGGTTGCTAAAGCCAAGCAACACTGGAATCATGTTGCTCTGGCAGAGCTCAGGAAGCGGGCTCCCACAGTGCACGATATTCAGTCGCTGCTACCACGCGGCGTTGCTACAGCAACCCAATTACAACCGTCACGATCGGAGTCCAGTGAGGGCGAGGTTTCCATATCAGTGAGGGAAAAACGTGCCTTGGAACAGGATATAATCGCCATTTTAGCCAAGAATTGGGTGCCCGATTCGAAACCCTCCAACCCTGCGCCATCAAATCACCCAGTTAATCTCAAAGACATAATCAATCAACAGAGAACAGGAGTCCGTACAGAGGACGTGGGTTATCAACAGACACCTCCCGATAAGGGGAAATCGGACCACTATTCAACCCGACACGCAAATGCTGATGTATTTTACCATCAGTCTCACTTATCGTCGCCGAGTTATCATAATCAGAGTAATCAGCTGAATTGTCAGCAGCAGGGAATCTCGCCTTCAAGTCACCCTCATGAGAGCTCCTACCTGTGGCAGAAAATAGATCTTAATAGAATTTTCTTCGTTCCCAACAGGTGTTCAGTTAAATCACTCAACTGTTTTGTATGATGAGAGATGTACATTGTACATTGTACAATGTACGTTGTATAAAATGATCGATATTTGATAGCACACTACATACATCACCATTCACAAGACATATTTTATTTATCGTTTGTGCGATTCCTTATGATCTGTGTTATGGCAACTTTTTCCATCTGTGATTCAGTTGTTATTAGGACGTATGTTCTCAGTTGCGCTGCACAAAATGACTAAACTCTATGGTACCTCTATGCTGTCCCCTATAATTTTTGATGAATTGCTCCTCTAACCCCCTTTCCCATCTATTTTCAGTGGCAGTGGAAAGAATGAGGGTCAGCAGCAACAGCCGGCAAAAGATCAGAAAACGGAACATCCCACATCTTCAGCTTCAAAACAACGAACTTTGTCAGGGTATGAATACCAGTTTACTGCATGATGTTCAATTTACTGCGCGATCTTCGAAATCGACTTATAAAATGTATCACTCCACAATTCAACTATCTTGAACCGCATTTCCTCTGGGAGAAAAAAATAGATACATTTTAAAATCTTTCGATCTCTCAGGAGTTTGAATCCCTCCGCATCTTCGTTCACCCCCAGTCCCCCGATCACGTCGACCTTCGATGTCACGGTGAGTTGTTGGTGTCAACTGTCATCATAAAGACTCGTCATCATAGAGTTGTGTCAACGTGAAGTGGTGTCAACATAGAATGGTGTCAGTTTGAAGGAATGTCAACGTTGATTGGTGTTGACATGGAGTGGTGTCAACATGAAATAGTGTCAACATGAAATGATATCAACATGAGGTTGTTCAAAGTGGTGTCAACATAAATGTTTGTCAATATGAGCCCATATGAGGTTGTGTTAACATGAAGTGGTGTCAATATGAAGTGATGTCTACATGAATCCGTGTGTGGTATCAGCACTCCGCAGTCACAGTATGATTCCACGTGTCAATCCATTCTTCCTAGGCTGCTCCCTATGAGCCAAGAGCACCTCCTAACAACATGGCGTTTAACGACGGAACCCACCTTGCCGCCTCCATGAGTTCATCTATCATTATGCCGGGATCACCTCTTTACGCAAAACCATTGGACGAGCAAATTCCTGAGCAACTCAACTACGAAACGGTTTGTGGTGCGCTTGAATAACCATAGGCACTTATTTCATGTTTATCATGTGCTTCAGTAATCTCTGACCCTCCGAATTACTGTACACGTGGTAATACGTGATGTTGATCTGCGTGATACCATGGTAACAACAATTACGATACTCACCGTAGTTACTCTGTTTCTTCAGAGGAAGAGTTTGGTGGAACGAATAGCAAAGTTAGAAGAGATGCTAGACGAGAACATGAACAAACACAAGAAGGAAGTGGAACACCTCAAGAACCAGCTTTTCGACCAGATGGAACAGTGTACAAAACAGAAGATGAAAGCAAAGGTATACTTGTTACTAGTAGGGAGTAGATTTTATAAGATCGTGAGATGTTACGAGAAAACCGGACGTTTTCTTAAAATCTTGATCTAAGACTAGGGGCCAGACTATCGAATAACGATTTCACTGGTCTGACAAACTGACAATTGACAACTTTACAACAATATTGTTACCACTCTCACAGCAATACAAGTTTGAAGCTAAGAGTGCTCAAGAATCGCTCAGTAGTTACTCCAACTTAGAGAAAGACTACGAAAAGCTCCATAAAACGGTAGACATGATCAGATTATGATATTCTCACCCCACTCCCTTTTTTCACTCTTCCGGATGAAATTTTGCAATTAGTTACCTATCAAAAATTTTTGCTCAAGGTTCGTATCGCTTTCAGATTGAAGAAGAGCGGAGAAACTTGTTGAGTGAGAGGTCTGGAAAATCGCTGGAATCGAAGAAGATCATTTCCAAATTGAAGATAGAAATTGAAGAAGCAAACAAGAAAAACGACGAGCTTAAGAAATACAACGATCTATTGCAAAGGTAGGAACTGCTCAATTCTTTTAATGTTCCGTGATCTGAACAATGAACATTATTTCAATAAGTTTTGTTATTCAGGGTATTCAGAACTTATTCATGTTTATGAAGGAGTCACTCCCACTGATATACAAATTATAAATATATAAATCCTTCAAATGTCTAATTACATCGGATGTCGTCGAGCTTAAAACACCTTTTCTCTTTTGTTTGTTTCATCTCGTGTTCTACTCCCAACAATATGTCTTTTCTTTTTTAAGTAACGAGATAAGAGGACGAGTTTTAAGTTTAATTCATGGTTTTGCCCTCCAGTATTTCAAATGCATATATGATAACTGTAACTAAAACTGTAACTATCAATGTGAACTATTGTCATGCTATTTGGTCTCGATTCCACGATGTCAAAAGGCCTGCCAGTGGATAAAGTCATTTCAGACTTGTCTGTGACACCTCGAAAAAACTGGCAAATAGCCAGGTAGTATATGACACGCTGACAAAGATCAAGTTACGCCTTTTTCTTCCATGTGTACACATTGTGTACACATGGAAGAAAAAGGCGGAAGGAAGGAAAAAGACGCGCAATTGTAAGCAATTGTAAGCAGTTTCCACTGTAAAGTGCGCGTCTTTTTCTTTCCGTTCACTCTTCCTTCCACGGTTCACTCCTTCCTTCCACGGTTCACTCTTCCTTCCAATGGTTTTTGTTAGATGTAATTTGATACAAACTGTACTATTCTTTTTCTCTGCAGGAGATTATAAATCGGTCAACTGTTCGTTTTCGGGTGTCATCAGGTTGACGCATTGTTGACAGTGAGCCGGTCATGTGTTGTCATCATGTTATGTCAACGCATGCGTTGTAGAGAGTGTGTTTGTTTTGACTGTCATTGTTTCTGTAGAGTTGCTGCTGCTGATAAAGACCGCTGAATCACCGGTAATTATCATTTCACAGGGAGAATGAGAAGATGACCCAATCGTTGGAATCCCTACAACTCGACCTTCACTCTCGAGACAAGAGTGTCTTGATGCTGAAGGATGAAGTGAAGGAGCTCACAAAACTGTTCAAGAGCACACAACAACTTCATATGCAGGAGAGGTATATGATTACTGATCATGGTTCATCGTTCATTGTTTTTAGCCCTCCTTTCTTAAACTGCGTTCTGGAGCTCCTGACTTCTTCCTTAGGTTTGACACTGCCCAGCTACGACTGCGTATAGCGTATGCGAACTGCGAAGGGCAGATCAGGGAACGTAGCTCGAAGCCCAATCCGGAACAGTACAGATACACGGAGTGGCAGGAGATTCAACAGGACATCAAGTGTCGTATCGACAGCAATAACTTCAAGTTTGTACTTATTTCCGTTTCAGAGTACGTATGCAGACTGTGAAATCTATCCTGATGTTCATGTGACTCAGCTATAATCTCCCTTATCAATAACTCCAGGCACAATAATTATCTCCGATCGATGCTGGATTCGGAACCTCTGTCAGAAATCACATTCGAAGAAGAGCCCCTCTGTCCGATTGTAGAAACGGATATTCCCATCCTCCCACTACAGAGATACGATGATATCCTGCAGGGCCGTCCCCCTCCCCCTCTACCCCAACCGGTGAACCCTCCCGGCCCTTTCCAGGTACCTGCTCGGCGCTCGCTCAACCCCCTTCTGCATTATGATGTCCGTGATGATAGAGAGTGATGCTATAATTCACAATCTTTGACAGGCTAGTGCATCAGAGGTGGAGTTGACAGTTTTGGCTGATCTGATGCAAGAGGTCTCTACTTTCAACCCATCTGGAGACACCAATATGTTCTCATCATCCCCTAACTTTAACCACGCCCTCTCTGACTCCCATCCCCCACCTAACAACATTGGACTGGGAAACATGATGAACCCACACTATGACATCCTGGATAGTCCTGCAGGGGTCAGTGAAACCCGTCAGCCAGGCGCCAAATTCCCGACCTCTTCATCGCCCAGCCTCGGCTTCAACTCCCGATCCAAGGGTTTCCTACCCGGTGCAACAGAATCATCGGCCGTGACCGATACACGACAGATGAGGGGCCGGGGCCGAGCCCGGAATGGTCGATCAACTGTCGGAGGTCCAGTAGGAGTAACCTCAGAGCGATCATCCCCCATGGTGAGTTTCAGCTTATACATTCGTGTCACCTATTGGCTATGATACATGTCATAGATAGTCAATGAGAAGGGGGATGTTGTCATGGCAACTCTGAGGTGTTGTAACCTTGTTCATGGTCAGGAGAGGAGTGCAGATGATAGAGGAATCGCACCACCCGTGTCTCAGGTTACCACCAAACCTTCATCAAAGTCTACACTACCAAATGGAGCTCCGACAAAGGGTACAGCACTCAAGAACAAAATCAAGGAGAAATTCAACTTCCTATCTGAGTAAGTGTTTTTGACATCATCAGTGAATCGGTGACCATAGAATTTGCAGAAGGACCGCAATGAGTATGCCAATTTTAGTAGCGTGTTTATACAGTTTTATAAGCGCATTTCAAGTATAGTACAGTTTCAGCCTAATTCAACACCATTTTCTACTTCTCCCCAGCAAAGAGATCATGTCGTATCTAAAGAGAGTTAGAGAGGACACCCAAGGAATGTCCGTGACATCGGCAATAGCACTGGAACGAGTCAGCAGTCTCGTAGCCCTGGACTACCCCGTCACCACGTCGCCCACCACCAGCTCTAGCACAGAACCACCAAGACCGTCTAACACGTGTGTTATTTGTCACGAGGCTCTCAACCTGCAGGTTGTCTCCACGCTGGGGTGCGGTCACGAGTTTCACAAGGACTGCGTAGATCAGTGGTTCAACACGCAGAATCACACGTGCCCCACGTGTCGCTCCCACCAACCGCCCATTGAAATGTTCCCGCCACTCACAGGGTGATTTGCATGGCGATTACAGACCTTGGTTTAGCAACCCGCGCGATATCGCTCAGACACAACCTTGTTCGGTTTTTCAACAAATACGGAGTCGGGGGTTATAAGGGGGAAAAATTAATCATAATGTGATTGTTTTGATACTTCAGATATTCACAGTTCTGAGTGATTTGATCCACATCACACATTCAGCATCAATTGTTATAGTTGTTTCTAACTTTTGAAGCCCATTTTCAATTTTTCTGGGCAAATCAAATTCTAAAGACTAAAGTTATGGTAGTTCCAGTTGGCAAAACGTGTCACTGTTATGTTTTCCTTTTTCCCGCAACCGTGATTTTGCCCTTATCTCAATCTCCCAAATATGATTTTCTGATCAATATGATCCATGGAAATGGAATGTGACTCAGTGACTGTTGCTGTTACAGCTTAAAGTTAAACAGTGTTTAGTCAGTAGTCACCTGATATCAGATAATTAATGGAATAGTTTTACTTTCTTTAATTGCTAATATTTTATATTATAACTGGTAATTTCCCCTTCAAAAGATGGTGGTTTTGATGGAATAATCAGTATCACAAATCATACTCATAGTCACGTATACTTCTAGTTCTAGTCAAAGTTAACGATTTGAATAACAGCTTGTCAGATTTTATCTGACCTATGTTTCTCGCGCGCACAAGAATGAGAAGTAAAGGTGATAAATATAATGAAATCTGAAGTAATTCTACAAACTGGACGCGTGGCGGTACGCGCGGACATTTTCCCTATACTACTTTTCCCTACCGTCGGCGTCATGTCTCAGTCTGGCGATCGATCTTGATCGCGATGCTAGACCGCTGATGCAAGCCGCGAAGCTATAAAGCGGCTTGCGTCATGTCAGATTTTATCTGACCTCAGTTTCTCGCGCGCGGCGCGCGCGCGCCTTCATGGAACCCAGCTGCTATTCTGCCTCGTTTGAATCCGCGCACGACAGTTCTTGCGACGCGCCTGCCAGCTTTTATGCTAACCTAACTTTAACCCTAACCTTAACGGTTAGGGTTAGGGTACTATGGTTAGGGTTAGGTAAGCATGAAAGCTGGCAGGCGCGTCGCAAGTACGGTCGTGCGCGGATTCAAACGAGGCAGAATAGCACGAGCCTTCATGGAAGGCGGCCTTGGCCTTCCACCTTCGATCGAAGGCGCGCGTGCGCGAGAAACAGGTCACTGGTCAGGTAACATCTGACAAGCTTGCGTCAGACACTGACAATAAGTTTGAGTTTCTGTCTGAGAATAAGTTTGAGCCGCGCGCGCGCGCAAAACGAAATTCTCGACAGGGGCTATCATCGATCGACAACCGGCGGCGCCGCGCAATTGTCATTCCGCGCGTCCGCCCGGATAAGATCCCGTCAGCGAGCGCAGCATGGGTAGGAAGAAATCCTACAAGCACGGATGTGTTCCCGCGCTGCGTGACCCAAATACTCCGCGCGCGCTGCGCGTCTCCGTGGTTTGGAGTCCTTTCTACGACTTTTCAGTTCACTGAGTAGAACAGGGGCGCGCAACGTGTGCACACACGGATGTTCTTTGAAATTGAAAATGAAATGACATTCTATACTAAATTTTTTTTACGCGCGTACTTTTACGGTGCGCGCACTCTGACTCTGAGAACAGAGTGAGAGATTGAGAAGACCGTACCCTTTCGATTGCGCGCACAATTCTTTGACGCATTGAACTAAAAGAGACGTTCGTCAATCACGTGACGTATCACGTAGGCCATAAGTTGTCAGATAATATCTGACAGGGGAAATGGGGAATAAGTAGGACCACGGACGGACGCGAAATTGAAAAAGACTGTGTGGAGAATGGCTCATTTTGAAGGGGCATCTGATCTTGATCTCCTAATATCAATATGTTTAAAATATCAATAATATAAACTGTACACAACTATAAGTTCAATATTAAAATTAATAGGTTCCAACATTCATTCAATATAATGGTACAATTAACAAAGAAGACGAGCGGATTATCAAAGTTTAAATACCAAATTTAAAGCCTTATACAGAATGAAATAAGAGCACATGATATATCACGTTTTGATCAGCCTTTCACTCCTCCCGATCCAGAAATAAATCGACAAAATCTATATCATATGTTCAGAAACCAAATAATAATATTAATAATAATAGTGATAAAAAGTGGCTACAATAAGGACAAACTTAAAAAATCAGTATATTCATCATCACTTTTAAAGACAGAAATAATTTAAACACAAATTAAACATAAATATTGTGCTATGCTATTAGCAATATAATAGTATTATAACATCAATATCAAATGTTGGATGCTCAAGAATTAAGTTGTTTCAGCCAATATTTTTCACTCAGTATTATTGTTGGAACGTTAACTTTTCACGCTTTCCATAGGATTTGGGCTCAAGTTGGGATAGGGATCTCCGCATCATGACAGAAGTTACCTATGCAAATTGCAACGTATTAATGGAAAAAACCCTTGTCCCTTGATCATAAATTATGTGAAAGATCGTATTTTTACAGAAGTTTCATCATCAGGCGTTCTTGACAGAAGTACAAAACTCAGGTTTAAACCTTAAATACACTGAATAGTTGTGAAATGTGAATCATTATGAGCTTCTTCACGAAAAACTTAGGAAATTATGGCACCCCTAACTTCCATTTAGGAATTTCTTATGCCGTCCTACTCCTAACTGGAAGCCCCAGGTTTGATGTTTCACGTGCTGTACCATGAAACAAGATATCAGCATAATACCAGCAGATAGAAAACAGTTCCTGATTCATAAAATTGTAGTTACCAAGCAACAGTACCGGACAACATCAATTTCTTATTCTACAGAGATGTTAAGACGGCTGCTTGCGGAGTACAGCAGTAACAAGTGCAGCTCCTAGGGCCACAAATGCAAGTGTTCCCACTACTTTGGAAAATGTAGACGCTTCTAACTCTTCAACTTCGTCATCGGCTTCAACTCTCTGAGAAGAGAAAACATCATTGTTTTTGAGAAGGGTTTAATGAGAATGAAGATAAAGGGGTCAAATAGTAAGAAGCTCTATCAAAATTCAAAGCAGGTATTTTGGAGGGTGTTTTCAGAAAGAAAACGACTGTTACAATTTGTATAACTATAACAAGCTAATAGTAATATGAATCAATCCACATTGGCAAGTTTCAAAGTTTCGAAAAAATTTGATAGGAAAACATCTTAATACAAGAGTACATTCACATGCTGATAAAATAATTGTGTAAACCATTATCCAGAATGATAAGAAGTATTGGGCAGTCATGGAGTCCAGCCAATGGATCTCGATAGCCTCTCCAAAGATCTGTAATTCGAAGGAGAAGCTTGTGCGAGTATTAGAGAAGAGGAGTTTGGTCAGCAGCTTTATTCCTGTTCTTGACCACCACGATGATTATCACAACCAGGACTATCAAGCCAACCGCACCCAGAACAACCCACAACGGTAGAAGTGATGACTTGGTGTGGCAAGATGCAACTCCAGTCTTGGAGTTATCATTGCAGGTATATTTGCCTTGGCAGAAAACACCATCCCCAGTTGTAGAGTTGCTTGACACACAGATAGGGGCTCCGGTGGTCACATTGACACCACAGTGACCTTTACTCTGTGGACAATCGATCAGGCTATCGGGCTGTGAGAGATCTCCACACTTTGTGTTGAAACAACTGTAAGGTTCGGAGTACTTGCACGTTGGCTTCGTGAGACTTGGTTCTTCATAGCCACAGTAGAACGTCTTTGTTGTGTTACAATCTACACCAGAACCCCTGGCACCGTCAGAGCAAACTGGGGCTCCAGTATCATCAACACTACATCTTGATGAAGCTCCATCACAGGTTATGAATGTTGCATTCTCCCCAGTTCCATAACATCTAAGACTGTAACAGCTGTGTTCTGGTGTGTAATTGCACACAGCATCTCCTGTGGTTGTGTTGCTGCCACAGTAGAAATCCAGTGGGCTGGTGTGAGGACAGTCGATTCCAGCTCCAGTCAGAGTTGAATTGCTCTTATCACAGAATATACTTCCATCGGTGGTGTTAACAGCGCAATGTCCCTCACTTTGAGGGCAATCTATGAGGGTATCTGGTTGAGATGGGTCCCCACACTTTGTGTTGAAGCAATCATGCGCCTCAGGATATACACAGGTTGGCTTGGTTAGAGAAGCATCACTGTAGTCACAGTAGAATGCTTTAGAAGCATCACAATCTACACCAGAACCCCTGGCATCATTAGAGCAAACCGGGGCTCCAGTATCATCAACACTACATCTTGATGTAGCTCCATCACAGGTTATGAATGTAGCATTCTCCCCAGTTCCATAACATCGTTGACTGTAACAGCTGTGCTCTGGTGTGTATTCGCACACAGCAGCTCCTGTGGTTGCATTGCTGCTACAGTAAAAGTCCAGTGGGCTGGTGTGAGTGCAATTAGTTCCATCACCACCAGAGGGGGCATCATCGCAGGACGGATACCCAGTTTCATTCCTACCACACACGTTAGTACTCTGGTCACAGTCAATCGCAGTTGTGTTGAAATCCTTGTCACCCCAGCATTTTGTATTGTAGCAGTCACTTACAGCACTACTGCAACCAATGAAGAGCGCCATGACTACGACCGAAGACCAAACCCCTGTCATCTTCAAACAGAATGGGTGTGTTAGGATAAATAAACTTGTACTGAAAACAATGAACACGATTTTTTTCGTGGACGCCCACTGTGAAAAGGAAAATGAAACATACTCGCGGAAAAGGTGTTGAAGGAACTACAATCAGAGAATACCAGATTACAGGTACACGTTCTTCCCGATTAACGAGGTACTCAACACTGAATTTCCAAACGGTTTCTAGTTCTTAAGAAGAGAAATACACGGCATTTTGCTGCGGTGTGGCAAGATTTTCATTTGGAATACAGAGGCAGCTGTATGAAGGGGGCACTGTAATAACATACCATTTTACTTCCTACTTTGATAGAAAACAAAAATTGTGCGACCAAATACCTCTTCAATATTCTATCTTGGTCAGGGTCTCCGTTATAATATGAAATTCGATCTCAATTATACATAGAAACAATATTATAAGTAGGAAGGTGAGAATGTAGCCTCTAAATATGCAGAATAAGAACGAAGTTCGTTGTGGGTTACACTTTACACCAACAGAATATGTGCATTGAGTTTATTGTGTCGTTCTACGAATGAGTAAATTTGGAAATAACTAAAGAGTATTGGGGCCTCTTGACCGACACACAGAAACGAGTATGGAAAGAAGAGAAATGAGAGAGATTCAAAGAATTTCAGATAACCGACAGCGAACTGTAACATGATAAGTCTTACTTATAAAATGCAGGTCTTATCAGGGCATTTTAAATCGACTGCTCGTCACGTTTTGGCATGATAAAACTTGAATTAGATGCACCTCGGTTCTTATCAGTAAATCGAGCCCGGTGTTCGATTTCACTACCCCAAATTCATGCAGGAATATTCCTCATCCATACTCCATAATCTATAACTAGGCCGCAAAAGTTGAGCGGCATGCGGCACAATTTTACTGTAGCAATAAAACGAAGCGCTGACCTCTTGTTTTATTGCTACAGTAAAATGTTCGTTACAAAACTCGTCCTATTTCTCATCAAAGTTACCAAGAGATCCCTCTTTCACACACACGGAACGACGAACAAAAGTAATGGAAACGTTGATGAGATACCTACGTCCTACATGACAATGGATACGAATCGAACACTCTGTCACAGAAGTTGATAGATAAAATCACATATTGATACATTGATAATGTGATCAGGCTATCGACTTCTGTGACAGAGTGGTCTGTACGATACATGATTCTGAAGATGATTCATGCAGTAGGTCAACTTACTACCTAGTGAAGTAGTGATTGACTTCTGCATCAAAACACAAGACAAGTAGCGAAAAGTAAAGTGAAACTGATTGTCAGTAAGACGCTACAAGGAATATTTATCCCATGTAGGGGCAATACACCATTATTCTAGGGGCAATACACCATTATCATGCATATATCGTGGTGGACGAGGGAACTTTTCATGTCCCTTTCTCTCCTTTGACATACGATCGATCCGATAGCACTTCACGTGGCCAAGTTATTGGTCCGTAATCTGTATGTCAAGAAATATCGCAAGTATGCCCAGAAAGATCGCAAGTTTTTTCCCGTGAGTTCATGGAAAGTCGTAGATATATTCCCCAAATTGACCGGTATTTGAAGCAAATCGAGATGACATGTTGTCACTCTCTGATGCCCTTCCCGGAATGGTCATGTGAAGTGCATTGCGTTTTTTCATTGTCTTCATAGCGTCTCTGACATATAAACCATTATTCGATCACGCGCGCGGGCTGGCGCGCACGCTAAATTCGCGCGCAATTTCCAAAACTTAGGGTCCTTTCCACTTCAAACTGTCATCTGAATTCGCGCGTTCCATAAAGCATCGAGACTTATCCCAGTGTGAATTTCATGAGTCCCGCTCCCAGTCATCAAAGATCAAAGATGGAACAGATGCCTCAGTATCACTAGCTACTAACTTACCATTATTTGCTCTTCAAACTCTCGTACAGTACTTTTGTCTTCTCTGGTCTGCAGATATCAAACCGTCAAAGAGACCGATAAATTTACAATAATAGTGGTTGAATCACTTTTATAGTAAACCATCTCAAATAGTGATTACACTGCGAGTGAGAAAGCTAGACGCAAACTCACCCCAAAGTCAACTTCCGTGATACTTTCTACGATTGGCTGAAATTAAGCATAATAAGTGATGTTGAGAAGCTGTTACCAAGTTGTTGCAAAGTGTATACCAAGTGATCGTTACCAAGTTGTTACCAAGTGATCGTTACCAAGTGATTGCTACCTAGATATCAAGTGATAGTCGACTTACAGCGTGATCCCTGCCCATGTTTTCGTGGTTTCCTATCAGGAACAGATCTTCTGATGACGACTGTGGATTATGATTATAGAGCAGCTGCATTGTAGATTATGTGCTGCTTGAAAAATTTATAATATGCATTGTTCATTATATGCAATGTGCATTGTACATAATCTACAATGTACATTGTACATTGTACATGCAGCAGATGACATTTCGACCCACCAGACTAGCATAAATAACACACATAAATAACACACATAAATAACACACATAATAAGCACATCTATCCTATAATGTTTAAACTATGATTTATTATGCGTGCAGCACCAAATTTCATTAATTCGTCAGCATTTTATCGTGCATTATAATATAGGTACAACTCCTTTGAGCATATTATGTGATTCCTTAATACCGATACTTTGTTATACTACGCAAGAACACTAATAGTAGACTAATAGTAGACTTATTATTGGTTTTGACGACTTACTATCAGTGATAATACAATCAAGTTTGACAACGAAATAAAGCGGTTTGTCTATCATTCACTAAAAGAGAACAACTGTCCCATCGAAAGAGGTCCACTACACGGAACATGAACTCCGATATATGGTATGGTCGATTAGAAATACCGTCAGCATGGTCATTGGTCGTCTTCTCGCAATACCATGTCAAACACTCACACTCACAAGTATACTATACTACGAACTATAAGTGACTCTGTGTGTATGATAAATCGCATGACTGGATTTAAGGAATATGATTGCTCCATCATGAACAGACGCACCCACACACACACACACACANACACACACACACACACAGAGACACACAGACACACACACAAACACAAACACACACGCACCCACACAAACACACCTTTAGAGCTGCAATCCGAGAAAATAGACATCTATAATTACAACACCATATAAGCATAAAGCTGAATACACGCGTAATTATTGTACACTACAATTATACAGTACATAACACTAGATGAGTGCCCATTTGCCCAACCTACTAACCTATACGCCTTCGATCGTGCGCGCTAAGGCTACAAATTAGCACGGAGTAAGTACTGTCAATTCACCTGAATTTATCACGGACTATGCAGATCTGTGTGTGTACTGTGTGTAGTGTGTACTGTGTGTGTACTGTGTGTGTGTGTGTGTGTGTGTACTGTGTGTGTGAGGATAGCTGTGCATATATTTTATTTGCCGGTAATATGAGTGATATGTGATATGTGACAAAGTGTAGCAAATAATTATGTTTGACATATGCAGTAAAATACTGTACGGTGTACTACGTGTCACTGAAATTGTACAATGTACAGTGTACAGAAATTAGAAATGTACTCTATACAGGACATTATACATTGAATACTCAACGCCGCGGTGATAAGAAGTTAAGGCATGAAGCTGCACTGTGGTATCAGCTGGTGCATGCAAGAAATTTTATAGAGAGACCTTTCATTTGAATTCCAGTCACTGTCACACTTTCAGTTTTCACTACTTACATTGAAGTCGTGCTGTGCTGGTTCCACAACCAAGTGGAGCACTTTTGGAGAGCTCTTCATTGCGCTGATAGCTTCATCATGTGACACATCACGTAGTGATACGTTATTCGCCTGAAACGCACGCGTTTAACCTTCAACGTGTGTGTGTTCGTGTTTGTGTTGTGTTTGTGTTCGAAAGGAGCTCATGTACTATAATCTTATAATGTTGTAGATAGAACAGTTAGTAGTAATAGCTTTGCGACGTGTCGTGCACTCTCAAAAGAGTGTTCCAAAAATTGGTGCGTATTGCTTTGACACACACACGGATATGTTGTGGTTTCAGCAAGGTAGCCCTCAGTTAAGACCTCATTGAACTACACTGCATCCCTCAACAAGGACGCCAGTAGGCTTTTCTAATAGTTCAGGTAGATGGTCGGACAACAATTCCTTGTGTTTGAAAACGTATCCTCCAAAGTCACGGAATCTATCGAATAAAGGAATAACTGAAACTGAGACGACCCTCGATTGGGGCCCTCATAACACTAAAATGTTTATAGTCCTGGCTCAATTTCCGGACCCTAACAAAATATCCTCATCCTAAAACCCCACCTCACCTCTAGGATCCTGTCTCCGACACAGAGGTCAATATCATCACGGGAAACCTCAGTCACGAAAATACCACTGTCTCCTTCCTTGTGTGGTGAATCAGCACCTCCGCATATTGTTATACCAAAACCTGGGGGTTGATGTATAACACCCATGCAGCACCCATGTTCCTCAAAAAACAGATGAGTATTGAGAATTGAGAAATAGCTTACCGTATTGTGTTCTGGTTATTTCTACATTCCTTTCACTCCGTCCATGAGTCAACATGCTATACCTTGCAGTGTTTTTTTGTAATAAGAAAAATTTGAAATTGGTAGATGATTGGAAGCGTAGATGATTAGAAGCGCTGAAATTCAAACTTAGACAAGAAATCGGGAACTTTGAATGAGAATAGAATATATCAAATAAATCGAAATGCATATAAAATGAATTCGTGTCACACTTATCAAGAAATGAACACGACCACTGTGTAAAACTTGCGGGATGGATGAAATTGCTATGAAATTAAATATAAAATCTAAAAAGCATCTCGCAGCTGGTAGTATTTCCATTTGCCGATCACAAAAATGCATAACTATGCAATAATAACCAACTTTTCCAAACGACATAATATTATGATAGCGCAGCATATAATATTCAGTGCAAATTACTTCGACTTTGCAAACATGATAGCCATGGGCTTATCATACAGAAGATAACCATGCAAGTCTGACAATGCGGTGGATGCAGCTTCCAAACTAGGCAACGTCACAAACGCCTGTCCTTTCATCTGTCCTCTGACCATCAATTTTATCTCAATTTTATCCACTGTGCGCTGGTTGACATCATCATTCTGATAGAATTCAAAATATGGGCTAAATATGTCCATCAAATCTTTTTCTTGGACCAACTTGTGGTTGAGGTTTTTCAGATACAACTTGCAAGATGGTTCACCTTTCGAATAGTTCTTAAACACGCTCAAATCACTCAATTTTTCCTGGGATAAGCATTTTGAACGGATGGATGATCTCAACTGTTCAAATGATGCTGAAAGTACTTTGTCATCTGAGTTATCTATATCTTTAGTCTCATATGATTCTATGGGCGTCTTTGGGGACTCGATCTGGGTGGGACTGGTAGAGACTACTCTGGATTCAAGCTGTGGTGAACACGAGGGTGGAGGCAATGGAATGCTCGATATGTCTAAAGGCAGACGTGGAGTGGGTTGAACATCTGTATTACATTCGATTGCCTCATCTCTGACTGCAGAACTACTCGTGGGTATATCATCATTATTATCTGTCCCAGCAGTAGGGGGAACTCCACCAGCAGATGGACCATCAATATCGAGATCAGGTTTCTTGCGTTTTCTATCAGGTTCACTGGTCTTGCAATCGATGAATGCTTGCGTGGCAATGCGTTTCTCAGCAAGAATTTCTTTTTCTATCAAATCCTTGTCCAATTGTTCTGTGGATTCGTGATCTGACTCCATTTCTGATTCCGAAGAAGACGGAAGAGGTGGGTTTATCATCGACTCGGGGCATTCGAATATCGACTTTTCCGATGATTGAGAAAAGGGAGGAGGTAAATTCATTTTGTTCATCAAATGTAAAACTTGTATGTAGAACTGCGGAACTGCAACAAGGGCATGGGATATGTTACTTAGGGTATTCTGGGTTGGCGGCGGGTAAAGATAATGTAAAGAGGGATCAGGATTATTAGATTCAGATACTTTGCTATGATCAGGCCCTAATGCTGTATTTTCAGAGGAAGTTGCCTTTGGTGGTTCAGGAAGAATAGCTGCTTCCGTTGGATCTACAGGCATAAAATTTTTATCTGAAAACTGTACAACGAGTCTCGATCCAAAGAGAGGCGCCTGATGAAGCTTCTTCATGACCATACTGGCTTCATCACGACTGGAAAACTCGGCAAAGGCTGATCCTTTCATTTGACCTTTCGAACTCATAACACTGACAGATATCGCTCCAAAATACTTCAACAAATCTGTTATTTCTTCGTTGGTAAGCTCGGAGGGCAACTTCTGTATCAACAGTATGGTCGGAGATGGAACGAATTCCATTTCACCATCTAAAAGCCTGGGAATGATAGTATAAGTGAAAGGAATGGATAATCAAAAACTTTCTACATATACAGTGTCTTGGTTGAACAAATAGATGCATCTCCTAAAGCTAACTAAGCAATTATAATACTGATTTTTAAGAGACAAGATTCATAATGTTTCTATAATCGATTTGGTCATGAGTCATTTTGTGAAAAACTTTGTATTTAGCGCTGTAAAACTTGATGAATTCATCAACGGGATAGAAAATATCACTTTCTAATGAATCGTTGTCACGACCATCAATGATTTCATGGAGTGATTTTCCAGTGGCAGCACATTTTGCTAACAGTGCGGAACCCTTACACATCATGTTTTCAGACTTGGGTCTTATAACCGGTAATTTGGTTACAGTAGCAAGAATTTGATCATACAAAGAATTGTCTGCTAGTCCTCCACAAATGATTATTCTCTTGAAATCTATTCCATGCTGTTTCAACTTTTCAACAACAAGTTGTATACCAAGAGCTAAACCTTGCAAGGTCGTAAGATAAATTAACAGCAAGTTTTGAAAATCAGAAGACAAATCAAGACCAGATATCATGCCTCTGAACCAGGGTAAAGCCAAGGGTGACCTATTACCATGCAAATCAGGCTGGATGTGAACATGGGCGCTTTGACCATGTAAACATGGATCTATTGCAGATAAATCTCCAATTTTACTGTTGAGAAAGGAAAAGGACATTTCAGATGTATAAGCAGGATGTGACTTGAGGATATGATCAAGAGCATTTCCAGCTGCCGTCTGTCCACCTTCAAAGAGCCATGAATCCGGGAGTATAACATCCTGATAGGGACCCCATATGCCTTTCACAAGTTTCTCTCTATCACTCAACCCCATTATACAAGTGCTTGTCCCAGAAATTATACAAAGATTTTCAGATGGAGTTGTTGAGTAAGAGAGCATGGCTAAGGTCCCAGAATGTGCATCTATCATTGAAATACTGACTGGAGTAGCAGGCACCAGTCCCATTTCAATAGCAGAATTCTCGCTAAGACCACCTGGGATCGACATACCAGGGGACAATACATTTTGACCAAGTTTCTGGTAGTCTGATAATTCTCCAAGTCCTATTCCCTCTAGAAACTTTTGGTCCCATCCACCTCTGCGAGACACATAACCCCACTTGCATGTAACTGAGCATAATGACCTGGCCAAACTTCCTGTTGCTCTGTAGGTCAACCAATCTGGCAGATCAAAAAAATTTTCAGCTTTCTTCCATATTTCAGGCAAGTTTTCCTTAATCCATAACAATTTTGGTGGCTGCTGTTCTGGACTGAAGCCACCGCCAACATAATCTAGTACCGGAGACTTTATGGAGTTGACTTTGCAAGCTTCTGCAGAGGCTCTATGGTCCATCCACATTAAGCATGTTCTCTCTGGAATTCCATCTTGGGATATGGACAATGGCTTACCTAAGCTGTCAGTTATCACCAAAGAGCAAGTTGCATCAAAACCTATTCCAGATATATCAACTTTGTTTGCAGCTTTTAATACTGTCTTAACAGTGAAGCAAATTGCTTCCCAAATCTCCTCACATGACTGTTCATAGTGATCCTTTTTAGAGTTGAAAACAGTCAAAGACTTACAACATGTGACCAATTCACAACCAGAGTTGTCAATCAAACTTGATCTCACACTTTGAGTACCAACATCAACACCAATCAATAGTGGCAACTGAGTCATCTGTATAAACAGATTGAAATTTACTGCAGGATTAAGAATTCATGCTCATGGTTCAGATATGATTACTGAGTTTTACCAAATTCCAAGCTGAAAACAATGCTAAAATATGAAATGGAAATGACATAGGTAGGACTCTCAAAGATTTAATAACACAATTGAAAGTGACAATCATACAGCATAAATTTAAATTTCAAACCAACAAATAATGAACTGGCTGCAACTGGACTGTCATCATCATAGAATACTGATAATGTTATATGAAGGAGGCTGTAAAATTTCCACTTACAAAGCTTCAGTTGTTCATTTGATCTCTCTTGTCACGTAAAGCAGCTTTATATCTCTCTTCAAGTAAGCATACCTCAGAAATCAAGTCAGTCAATGCTGAAGAAAATGCTTCTTGTGGAGTGATTTCACCGTCAGTCTGAACTCTGACAACAACTTCTGCTACTAAGGGATGTGGGACTTTATACCCAGAGAAGATTACATGTGGTTCATGCAGGAGTTGTTCCCTTATGAGGTTGCCAAGAGTATGATCTTCTTTGTTGATAGAAAATGTTGCTGCATTTGGTACTTTGGTGTCTGGAATAATTGTTATCTTCTTTTCATCACCATGTAGAAGGAAATGCTCAAAAGAGTCTGGACAATTCATTTGGTGGCTGAACAGAAATGTACAATGAATAGATTTATGAAAAGTATCATGATCAATATGATTACTATGCAAATTCACCCTCTAATTTCATCACAAAACACTGTTGCATATATCAACTCATGAAACTAATCACGAATACAAAAATGAATCAATTAAATAAGAAAAATATTTTCTCTACTGATCATTTCTGGAATAGCATGAGATAACAGAAATCAAGCAGTTCCAATTCCTAAACTGCAGTAAAGTAAATATGAAATAAAATTTGCTGAGATTGATGGCTTAAAAGAATCTTTCTTTTCTAAAATATTTTTTTCTTGAAGTAGCTGTAAAAAACAATCATTTATTTAAAAAAGGCCACTTTTGCGTTGCGCCGCGCAATAGTAAATTGCACAACAGGATGACATTTTCACATTTCAATAGCGCAGTATAATTATTCAATTTGCACAAATAAGTCTGATTAATTTGATTTCAATGTGCTATAGCAGTATGTAGAGCTTACAAAAATGAGCAGATTATGTTTGCATCTAGCATTATCCTCCAAAATAATGTGTTTATTCAATGTGCTTATTCAATTATCTTTGTGGAGATCCTGAAGAAGAGGCAATCATGTTTTGAAATCTGTCAGTAGATTTGTGATGAAAAAGTGTGTGGGTTTGATTCTGTTGACTTTGTTCACTATATACAATTTTCAATCATCTGAAGCTTATCTGAATCAAAATGGAAGATTGTTCAGAAAAAGGGTTGCAGAATGTGGGCACATGGTTTCTCGATTTATATGTTAATGGATGAGACTTATTTTATGATCAAGATGTCACAAAATTTGTGTTTACTCACTTCAACTCATATCATTTTGGAAGCCATGAGTATTGAGTCAGTCACCATTTAAAGATGATAAATGAATGAGCTGAAGAATGGATGATATGAACCAAGAGGACATACATATGGATGGGACAGTCTTGAACATATTTGGATCAGAGTATCTGAAATGTCACCCATCATATGGTGAACAGGAATCTTACACTCCTCAGTGGATTATTTGCAACAGGTATCAGCCAGCCTTTCAATTTTAGGTCTTACTGACACATTGAAAAGAATGAATGATTCATTCAGTATGGAGTTCAATGATTGTGTTTCAGGGATACAGTGGAGTATGAACTTTACTGGCAAGGTTCTATACTTGTTTGTCTGAAAGGGACACATCTGCAAAAGGTTTTTCTGCATAAAACTATTAATTAAGTCTACCTGACTCTGTTCTCTTATGGTGATTGATAATTTAAAATGATGAAATGTGCACAATCAATCTAGGTCTTAGTGAAAATGGTGACAGTTGACCTGCCTATTCAACAAAGCATAGTAGCTAGCTTAAAGAACGAGAGCTGTCAGCCTGAAGACTATCTCATTGTGGTGTCTGATGTAAATCTCCACTTCTATTCTTTTAAAGGAGAAGACGTCTTGAGGGCACTGCCTTTCCATGGGGCAAAGATATGGGCCCTCTCTCCAAGTCTTTTGATACATGTAAGTTAGCATATGGCCTGGAGTCTACACTACCCAAAATAAATTCACAGTGAAACACTGCCATTTCTTGCAGAAAAAACAGGGTACAAGCAGTCAAAGTGAGTTCAGTTCAACAGTGTGCTTGCTAAGCCCACTGGATGAGTACACCTATGTGCAGCTGGACTCTAACAGTAACAGAGAGAGTATGGTTAGGGAGAGCTTCTTAGATAGTTCTTACCAGATCATATCAATCCTTCACAACGGTAAATTCCAAATTCCACTTGATATAGTGTTTAGCAGTTACCTATTGCTTGAATGTCTCATTAACAATTTCCATCCCTCTAGGTGATAGCAGGTATATAGTAACACTTGATAAGGGAGCACTTGTGGTATGGAGACTGAACCAAGTGGACCGGTCTAGTGTTGCGCTACACACTGACAACTTCACTCCCCCTGATGACATTGAAGTTCTAAAATCACGACTTGGTGGGTAGTTCGTCCGCCGTCTAATCGTTCCAAGATCCCGTCAAACTGTTCCAAGAATCAGATATTTTGTTCACCTTCTTAGCTACTGCAATACTTGTGGCTGATTCTACTACAATAGATTGCACTATCCAGGTATGACGGTGTTCACACCAAACTCAGCAAAATTCTCCTCCAAGTTCATCAGCAATTCCACTCCAAAGCAGCAGGTGGACAGAGAAAGGTAGCAATTCTTCTTGATTACAGCGTCAGCGCTGAAACGCTGTAGAGATGTTTATATCAGACATACCTTACCCTAGAGGCTCGGTTATATCTAAACCCATTGTTTGTTCACTCAGGAACCCGAGTAGTAATGTTTCCTCCTTCGCCCATCCGAACATCACACCCGGAGGTTTACTGAGTGATGTGCCCCACAGCACGGTGAACAATACACTGCTCAGTGCGACACGCATGTCCTCCATGTGCTACGTTCCGGGGTACAACTTAACCAAGGTAAACGTGAGCTGTTTGGACTCAGTGGTCGAGACCGGGATCGAAATGCTGTCCCAAGATCACGGTCGTGCTCTAAGTTTACAACGGTACCTCTAACTTAACTCCAACTTAATTTCTCTCGATCTACTAATAAGTTTTGAATGATTCAGTTCATACTTAGTTCAGTGAATGGTTTGTTGTCTGTTGAATGTCCATTCTTTACAATGGAGCAGATAAATCTCTTTTTGAGTTTGCCAATCGATAACTTTATCAATGTTGGTCCTGTCTTACAGGTCTACTCAGATAGGAGTTTAGGCGGATGTAAGAATGTGAAGGTTTTTGTGTACGAATCTTACGCGGGGATAAAATACTTGGCAGTCCTGAATCAAAATGCAGGTACCCGTCCCCTGGTCCCTCTTGTATAATGTACGAGTGAGTGATGCTGAAGACAAGCGTGGCAAACTTATCGAATCTGTCTCGAAAGATGGCGAACCGCCCACAAGCTAACAATAATATTCTCGTAACTCACCCATTCTAAAAGCATCTGAAGTCCTCAATCAATCACCACAGGTACTCTGCAGAGTATGGTTCTAGTTGAGGACCAGGTTCAACCTGAACCAGTCACGATACCATGTCGTGATGCAGCGTACATGCCACTGTCTAAGTTCCTGGTGGTACTCGACACTAACGGCGCGCTGCTGCTCTATGATGGCACAAGCCAGGTACTTTATGCAGCTGTTCAGTATACAAGTACTCAAGTATACAACTACAAGTATACAAGTACTCAGTATACAAGTATACAAGTATACAAGTATACAAGTACAAGTGTACAGGTGCTCAGTATACAAGTACTCATACGAGAAGATATTGTACAGATTAAAATTCACACTATTGAAGAATTCATAGAATGTAATTCAAAATTCAGATGCTGTGATGGCAAATTCCCGTAATTCGTTATAGTGGTCTGTGGTGTATTTATCACGGAATTTTATGAAGTGGTGTCAGCGGTAAGCAATGACGAAGAGTAAGGTATACGTATAACGTCATAAAATGTAATGAAGTAGTGTCAGCGGTACGCAGTGACGTAGAATGGCTTATACGTCATGGAATGTTATGGAGTGGTGTCAGCGGTAAGCAGTGACGAAGATTAAAGTTTACGTCATGTAATGTTATGAAGTGGTGTCAGCGGTAATCAGTGACGTAGAAAGGTTTATACGTCATGGAATGTTATGAAGTGGTGTCAGCGGTGAGCACTGACATAGAACGGATTTCGGATCCTGGTTTTTCGGGCTCAAAAATTCGAGCTAAACTTGTCCAAATTTCGGGCATAGAACACCACAGTTACGTAGAAGTAACGCGCGGCGACAAACGCATTTGTAATCACAAATTTCAGTGTCGAGCCACGTACGAACTTTCCTGCGATTTACTGCTTTACTAGTGGCGGGGGGGGTCCAAGGGGAATTTTGGGGAACTTTNATTTTTGTTGCTAATGACGAGTGATTTGTACATGCTTTCCTTAGACATTCCGTTCAGTAGTAATAAATTATTATTATTACCAGCGGTGAGCATTGACATAGAACGGATTTCGGATCCTGGTTTTTCAGAAATCCGAGCTAAATCCGAGCTAAACTTGTCCAAATTTCGGGCATAGAACACCACAGCAACGTAGTAGTAACGCGCGGCGACAAACGCATTTGTAATCACAAATTTCAGTGTCGAGCCACGTACGTTACGAACTAGCTTTCCTGCGATTTACTGCTTTAATAGTGGCGCGCGGGCGGTTTTTCTAATTTGTATTGATGGTCTTTTCAGGTTGGTCAGATGAAGAAAGACGGGGAGGGTTCAGTCAAACCGGCTACCAAGAAAGTAAGAACAAGGTGAGAGTAATCTTCGAAATTCAACTTCTAGCTCACGACGCAAGTATCGTGACAATAATCGGATAATTAAATGCAGGAGCGCATCAGGTGGAACAACGAATAGTAGGATAGTTCAAGCTCTGCCTGCTGCCTTCATACTACAGGATGAACAACTCATCACCCACTATTGTCTGGTAAGTGACACTGGTTAGTGTCGGACTTTTCACCCAACCATCACACTCTGCATGTTTTGTGTTTGGCCAGATCTCACGCCTCTTGTAGGGGTTTTCCCTACCGTCGGCGCCGCGCAATTGTTATTCCGCCTTATAATCCTTGCCAGGGATTAAATCCCGCCAGCGAGGGTAGGGAGTTATCCTTAAGCTCGCCTCCTGCAACAGGTACCTCCAGTAGCGGATGTCGCCATAGTACGTAGTACTGTCGACTCCATGATATCGCTCCACAATAGAGGCGCACAATTCTACCAGATTCTAGCTAGGATAATTCTGACAGAGAAAACTAAATCTGTGACCAATACTTGGGCTGCTTTGCAGGATGCTATACTTAGATTTACAGGTTTATATCCATCAAGAGACGCTTTGTGTCTCGGCTATGTGATTGCTCACTGTAACTGATAACAGCGTGTGCTGATGATTGTGATTTGTCAGGTTTCTGTTCCAGTCCCGTTCAAACCACGCTGACTCAGCATGACCCTAGCATAAGACGTACCAGACACACGCAGGTAATAAGTACTATAAGTAGTCATGGGCTTTCACGTCTTGTCAATTCTGCCCTCATCATTGGCTGGATGTTTGCAGATAAACGAAGACTGGGAGTTCATGTTGAATATTATGAAGGAGCAGGTTACTCACCAGTATTTCGGACTCCCTGGACTCCCCCATGTTACTCTGAAAGAGGGGATGATTGCGCCAGCGCCTAGGGCAAGTGAGTGTCTGTGTCAGTACTCAGTGCACAGAAAGTTATATGATTTTTAGCCGAATTTAGATAAACAAAACGTTATTCATTGTTATTCAACCTGTCTACCTTGTTATTCTACCTGTCTAGATGATACGGAATTGGTACTACAGATACTACATATCCTACATACAGAGTACAGATTAGACTGCCGTAACCAGGCTATATGTCATGACTTAGCGGTGCTTATCCATCACATAGCCATAGCAGGTAAATTGCTGGGGCAAAGATACAGGTAATTCCTGTTGGGTATTCCCGACATTGGGTAGGTATTCGATTCCGTACCCCAATCCACGGCTCCATATAGTTACACATGCTCAATATGCGACAAGTTGCTCCCATATTTCAGGTAGTTTCCCACATTACGCACATCATTACCGACTATTTTACCCGCATCTTGGCGACCCGGCGTCGCTCTCAACCCAGGTATACAGTGAATACATTTGTAGTGGACAGTGTATACTGTACATTGTATACTATACATTATACAGGAAAAACAATTTATACAGAAAACATGCGTATTCCTGCACCGTTACTTGGAATCCTTGGGAACGACACTAAAATATGAATTTCAGGTTGACCCTGAACTGAGTATCTGTTCACTGGAGAGTTACCTGACTTCCCTGATTTCGCGTGAGGAGTTCACCCCATTTGAGGTTTTGTCGGCTGATCTGTCCCCACTCACTGAGGCTATTCTGATTCTCTACTTCATTGCTGCTGGGCTCCAACTCAGGACAGATGTGTGTATCATGAGAAGTGTAGTACTGTATCATGACGTCCAAACTCGTACTTTTTAAAAGTTGAAGTTCCTGCTATGCAAATGTATATACCTATGCTATGGATGATTCATGACTTCCTCCAATCTTACAATCTATTACAGAATATCAACTATTTGATACCCGGTTCAACACGTATAGACCAAGTAGCGACTATTCTCTCTGAGAGAAACATGTCGTCTGTCCATGAGAATTTGCTCCTAGCGATGGTCACCTTAGGTATGTCTACAATCTACATTTAAGCCCGCATCCGCACCTTGTGGTTTGTGCACACGTTGCGAGCCCCTTATTCTACTCTATGATCTGAAAAGTGAAAAGTCGTGGTAGCGCGCAGCGTGTAACCATTTGAGTCACACCGCGCTGGAACTGATAGCAAACTCCACAGATATCGATCTCCAGGGAGTACTCTCCCTCCCTGAGGGTATTCAGATCCCTCTTCTCGAGATGCTACATCCGGCACACTCTCAGCCCCCAGTCGGTCTCCCTCCGCCTGCTTACCTGATCGTACAGCGTCGTGACGTCATCAATGACGCCGTGCCGAGAGTGCTCCTCTCGGAGGTGCAGTGCAGTTCAGCGCCCGAATCTTCTGTTTCCTGCCCCATCCTCGATTTTAGGTTGGGTTATTGCGTCAAATAGGGGCGGTGTTATTCAGTAATTATCAAATAATTGCGACTATGACTTGTCGTTACGGAATGTTAATCCCGTCTCCAGATTTGCGGAGGACAAGAGAGTTGATGACGTCAGGAAGATGTTTAACTCGTCATCCTCCGTGAAAATTGTGGTGAACCGCAGGGCAGAGATGACCGATGCCGAATATACCGATCAGCAGGTCTCAAATCTGCAGTCCGAATTCCGATTCATTGATCATTCATTGTTGTGGATTTCGAGTTTCTGATAACAAGTGTTTCAGGAATTGCTCCTGTTCAACAAAACGAAGAGAACTATGGCTCTCCCAATAGGAAAAGCCCTCTTCATGTTCGGTATTTTCTGCATCATTTGGAGCTATCTCAATCATGCTCCATATGGAACCAAGTTCCTCCTGTATTGATTCTTGTCCAATCTCTCAATCAGGAACGTGTAAGCCTAGTGCAAGAGATCCGATCTCCATTCCCGACGTTTGTATCAGTGGTAAAGCTCTGCCCCGTGGTAATACAGTGACACTGGACCTTGATATTCCTGCTGAGATGATACACTGGTGCGAGTTCCACAGCGGGGTTGCCACTGGTGTGTGTGTGTGTGTGTGTGTTTGTGTGTGTGT